>JANCOA010000002.1:3991378-4006120 GCA_024363135.1 Leptodoras oyakawai | reverse complement strand
TTGCCGGCTGGGCACCGGCTCCCCCGTGACCCCGTAACTGGGAATAAGCGGTACAGATAATGACTGACTGACTGACAGTGACATGTGCGAGTTGGTCACACATATGAAGTAGAACTAATTCTAGAAAATTATGTTGAAGGCAACTCCTTGAGGTTAGTGAAGAACCGGGTTAGAATAAGTAAACTTTTAATTACTTCAACCAAGTAATGAATAAACCCCAGAAATATTGCCAATTACGTCAGTCAAATTCACACACAGCAATAATAGATTAACAACACGCAGAACAGCACTCCCATGACAAACTGCTTTACACATTTATTATGCTGAGAAAAACTGCCATTCCACTGTAGTACTTAACAAGCTGTACAAAATGTACTCTTTTATTCTGCTGAGAAAATCATAACACTAACAATAAACAAGATTATTTGTTTCTCTGATATATACACATTAAAGCTTGCATATTTTTAATCAAACAAAGCACAGTCTAAAACAAGTCAATTACACGTGATGGTTTTGCATACCTGATATAAACACTGCAAATGTTTTGTCTCAGTGTAATTACCAGATGTTTATGATACCTGCTGTATTTTCTTGTGTCAAAATCATAATCAAACACTGGCTGCACAGTAATATTTAGAAAACAGCTTGACACCTTTTGATTCGTCATGTAGATAATGATTGTAATTAATTGTAGTTTTTTTTTTTTTTTTTAAACTTCCCCTCCCGGTTTTATTTCCATTGTTATTTTGATAGCTACAGACAGCTGGTTCTAATACAATGGGGAATTAATAGCTCATTTGTAAAACATACTGAGGGTGTGTTATCAGAGGGGTGATGTATAATGGCTTGTGTCAAGGGCTCTGGTAAAGTGCCCCAGTCAGGCTCGGGTGGCCTCCGTAAGAGCATTTTATGAAGATGTTCTTCTTTCTTGCCTGCTGCCTTTAGTCTTTTATTTTACATATGGGTGACAGCATCCTAGCCACCATGACCAGTTTGAGTATTTGGGCTCTGTCTTTCCTTGCTCATATCAAAACAACATGAAAGCTCCTGTGTTCCTGAGAGAGTCGTATAGACTCGGGAGTATGCATTAGCCTGGGGAGAAAGAATGAGAGAGAAAAAGTGAGAGAGAGAGAGAATAAAATTACAGTCTGAGGTGATGCAAATGATATCTTCAGTGTATCTTCCCCAAAGCTCCTACCAGCACACTGACAGCTGATGCCAGGATTAAACAAAAAGATCAGGAACTTATGACTAATAGCTCAAAGCAATCATCTCTCATTATTTCAATTACATGGGTAAATGCATGCAATCATGGATCAAATTGCTGCTCTGAAGAGGGTCTTTTCAGCCACGCGTCCCTGTTAGCAACAAAAAAGAGACCAAATGTGAAAATATTTGCACTGATTTTCCTCACAAAAATACACCTTTGTTTGAAAAAAAAAAGGAACAGTCCCTCAGTTGAAGTATGGGCCTTTGAAACCTGTCCAAAATGCAGTAAAACAACAGTATGCTGGTCAGCATACAGTGGTCCAGAGATGACACATGAGAGCTATGGAGAACATGAGCAGGACTGGAATTTTGTCTCACTGCTGCTATCTGAGGTGAAGGGCTTTGCGAATGGCAGCCATTTCCCCCAATAATAGTAGCTGCGAACATGGCTGGGCCGGCCAATTCCGGGGTTCTCAGCAAGCTTGTGATTGATGACTCACTGACTGAGAGAAAATTGCCTTCTCATGCATAATTCATCAGGCTATCTATTTGCTGTTAAAGTAGCTGACAGGAATGTTTCTGACTGTCTGAGGGCACAATCCACTTTCAAAAATCACTTATAAGAAGTGGAATATCAAAATAGCCACGTAAGTCCCAGTATCAGGTTAGGAGCACCCCTTGCTTCTTCAAGGTATAGAGTGCAAGAGGTTGTCTCTTGCCTTTATCAGGGTGACAAGATGAAATGCTTTCAGGACAATTCTACTCCATTTCCTGGCACCTGGTTGTTCAGAAAAAAATAACATTTGAAGAACTGTGACGGACTGAATGGAAAATAACGCTGCTTGTGTCTTATCAGAAAGTTATTGTGTCTACAAGTGTGTATTTTTTTTAAATCTCATTGTTCTCGAGTGCTTCAGACACAGCACCAAAAAAAAAAAAAAACGTCCATAAGGCTATCCCGGCGTTCTTGGTCAAATGGTCACAGAGAGGATAAGATCTCATCCTCCCATGGGTAATTCTTGAAAGGAATCTGTTATAATACACCAGGCCATGTTTATAGACGAAAGGCCGGCCAAAGAAGTGTGTGACATTTCACAAAACTTATGTAAGGGACTTCTTGAAATCCAGTTTGTATCGACTGGGTGCCATGGTGCTGGCCTCTGTGTAACTGAGCTCCGCCTTTGGCCGTCTGTAACCCCTGCATGGAGTTAGCTTGACCAAATTCTTGCCCCCATCCAGTGTGAGACTGCAAAAATTGGGCTAAAGACAAGGGGGGATGCTGGGAAAGGGAAGGGTGTTGCAGGTCCGTGGGCCAACTTATACCAATTTGCTCTTGCCTCCTCTTGCATTAGCTCTTCCTGAGCAGAGCTCCATCGACCTGTCACAGACGTCAGTGAGATTGACTGCTAGGGCAGATGCGCAGCTATAACAGGTAACCTGATCCTCCAGTCCCATCTGGCTCCCAGCCTTCCTTAATTCACACTTTGCCTCGAAAAGACATCAAAAGAAGCATGCTCTTTGTGCTCTGGGGAAACATTGCCATATACACTGTATACATAAAGTGTGGGTGTAAGGTGTGTATGTATTAGAACATGGGGGTCCTTTTGTGTTAATTTAGTAATGCTAAAAAGAGGCCACCACGCTTCATCATAATCAGGCAAGAAATGGCATCCCAAAGGGATGACTAGAATTATGCAGATTGGCAACTTATGGATTAATCATCAATTAGCATGTTTTTTTTTAGCAGAGAGGGGACTTTAAAATTGCATGCATTGTGTCTTCAGTGTAGCGCTTGATTTCTAATAAGAATTGCAATTAGAAAAGGCTGTGAAAGCACTGAGAGGACGAAGGCTTCTCAGACAGATGGAGTGTTTAATTGCACAAAGCCCGAGAAGATCGTCCCCTTGCCCTGACAAGGAGGGAACATGGAGGGGGGCTGTTTTGAAGGGGGAAACATGGTGGAAGTGATGTTTTTTGTTTCACAGACCACCTCTTGGTTCGAGAGAGCCAAGAGAGAGGGATAAAAAGAGGAGAAGAAAAAAAGGGAAAAGGAGAAAAAATCCAGAAGAGTGGTGCCCAGCAGTCGCTTGCAAGCAGGGACAGATCACTTCATCCCCCTACTGATCGATGGAAGTGCTGTTGCCTGCCCATCACTTGTCCTGGTAATGACTTCTTCCCTACCAAAATATTTTGTCAAGCTTCAGTGCAGAGTCCCGACTCTTTGAATCAACACCTCAGAAATCCATCAGTGAGCTAACAATCCTGCACGATTGGAGGGGGGCATTAGTAACAAATCCTCTGCCTGAACAAACTCAAATGCACTTCCAAGATGAAATCTTGGTCTTGTTATGTGATGCTAACACTTACAAGTGTGGTACTGAGGGAGATAACACATAAGAAGGGGGGAAAAAAGCAACCAAGCTGTCAGTTTTTATATGAGGAAAGGCCAAAGATACACTCAAATACAGTTCACTCTATTGTTCTTTAAAGCACATCCACTACCCTTGCACCACATGTCAGGGAAAGTATCTCACATATACGCACACATACAACATAGAGCATTTTTCCTTGTTTGCAATCTCACTATGTTAAACCACACAACAGTTAACAGATTGCATGCAAATGCACATGCCACATAGAGGCTGAAAATGAAATCAAAATCTCTCATGCAACCACAGTCTACTGTGCTGGATTTCCCAAAAATCTAATGATGCTCCTTCTGTAGATTGCCATATGGGCCAGCCTGACGACTGTGGCCATAATCAGTGGTGATACTAATTATCTAATCAGCTTTATCTGTGTGAATGGTGAAGACAGGAGAGCCTGGAAACATAGACTGGAGCAGTCAAGACCACTGACAGCAAGTGCTCCATCTAATGGTGGAGACAAGGCACAGCAGAATTAGGCTCGGAGTCAGTCACAAGAGAGAGACACACAGAGAATCCTCCCACTTGCATACAAGCCAACCTCTGCAGACCCCACCTTTTGGACTCAATCAGCCAATCCATCCTCATCAGCAAGCTCCAGAGTATGTTTGACTTACATTTGCTTCTGTTATTGTTTGTACTGGAGTAAAATTAATATTTGTTTTGCAAGTGGGCAGCACAAGTGGCAACATAAGGAGCCAGGGGACCTGAGGCACACCCAACAAGCTGAGCAGGAAGCCTTTAATGAACAATCCTGCTCTATTACACAGTATAACGCTCTTGAACTGAGAGCCCGCATCCTGAAACACTTCGGTGTTGTTTAGGAGTTAGCATATGCTGCCAAATGTCCCCATAGTTATTGGCGCATCACTGCAGACTGGTATTTATCTGGGAGGACTAATTATTTTTTTTTTTATTTAAAAACATGCCTTGGGTGAGAGTGAGCAACACTCTGGTGGCTAATGGACATACGGCTGCCACTTAGCTCTTGCTCTCAGGTCAGAGAATAGCAAAAGATAGAAATTAGCCTATCCACAAGTTGACAAGGCCTTTGAATAATGTCAGATAATTTCAGGCTCCTTTTTCTCTTTTACCTCAGAAGCCGCTGAAAAGTGCCACACAACAAACTGATCTAAAATGTGTAGCATGTAACCTAAGTGTCTGATCAGAGGAAGGAAACGGAACAGAGGAAGGAGAGGGAAAGCAAGAGTGAGAAAGGAGATGGGAAGAGTGAGAAAGGGAAACTCTAGATGTGAACCAGTAAGTCAAGTTGAATAGGCTGCCAGCAATCGCGGTCACCATGTCAGGTCACACAGATACGCCTCGGCGATTGACATTGGAGAACTGGCCGATAACCAATCCACGGCACAGCATTGAATTATAGGATTAAAGAGGGATTGCCAGCTCCACCGGTTTTCATCATATATCAATCTAACAATTTGCTTAAGCTGCTTCACGGTGCCTTAGAGGCTCACTTTAGCACGTGGGGACTTCCTGAAGTGATCGACTGTAGCTATCCACACAATCTCACCTTCAAGACCTGACATTCTTCTGGTCTGCTCGAGTGTGAATGGACAGATCAGGACAAAGTAGCCATAGTGCTCTCATTTGCAGAGTGGTGGCTGAAGTCCTTGGCACTTAGAAAGAGATCATGTTGAGAACCATGCAGTCTTTTTGCTCCTCAGGAGAACATTGCTAAAATTGGTTACAGATATGCAAGTTTATATGTTCTAGCAATTTTCCACTAGTGTGTGTAGTATCCCTTAAAAGAAAATTGTTCAATTGTCTAAATAAATGATTACAGTGGCATGCCTAGTAGTGATTTAAGACACCATATTTTAATATCTGAAGTTATTTTCTTATATAAGGCTTTTTAAGGTGATGGTACTGCCATATTGGTTTGAGAAGCCAGAAAGGATATAACAACTCAAATACTCACCCTTTGCAACCAGGGTGAGCAGAAAAGCACAAAACATCAAGCCTTCTGGTGGACACACTACAACAACAGAAGCTCACATTGGGTTCCTTTCCTCTAAAGTTATTATAGGCATAGGCTCTCCCAAACTGGACAGCTGAACATGAGAAAATACACATCACCTGGTCTTTTTCCAGTCTTCAATATCCAATGTGGTCTTCTGCTGTTGTACCCTATCTACCACAACAAATGTGTTGTGCATTCTGAGATGCTTTTCTGCTCACCATGGTTGTAAATAGATGTAGACTGACTGGTAGATGGGTCTTGGTCCAGTTCATGTACAGAGATTGAGCTGGTCATTGAAAAACACAGATTTTGTGTATCTGGATCATCTTGTTAAAAGTCCTACCTATGGCCAGGTTTGAATCTCCTAGCAGAGGTAACCAGCCTTTGGAGTGAAATATCCTAGGACTATCATACCACCCCCATATTTTACAGTGAATATCAGGTACTTTTCACCATCCCTTTTTGTCACCATGCTGATGGGGTTCATGGCCAAGAAGACTTAGGTTTCATCTGACCACAACAGCCTAAAGCCTATGAGAAAGGGCTTCTTTCATACAGTGATTCATAACAGCATATTTGTATGAAAGTGGAACTTAGCAGTTCACAACCAGAAGAATAATGAACTGTACCGTTCTAAATCTGTGGTTTGTAGGCTGTATTTTCCCACCTTCACCATGCTCTTAAAAGTGAGGAGGGACAGACGTGTCATGTCAGACATTGTTTTACTTTTTCCCATGGCCATAGATGACAGAGATTTTACAGAGAGTAAACCCATATTTATACTCCAAGGATATTCCTAGGCACTATATTTGCAGTATATGTTACTACATATTTCTAATTTCTATATTATTATTATTATTATTATTATTATTATTATTATTATTATTATTATTATTATATAAAATATAATAATAATAAATTAACAAATAAATAACATTAATATATGAATAATAATAATAATAATAATAATAATAGTATTGGACCAATGATAAATAGTCCTTTATTCTATGAGTGAATTTGTGTGTAGTTTAATTATTTTGTGTCCATTTTTTCTTCTACATTATTTTTCTCATTTTTTATTTATTATCTCAACTGTTCCTTTAAGAGAATCCAGTACACAATATTTCATATTCCTTCCTTCCCGTAGCAATGATGGAACTGTACCAGCAGTTCAACTAGTAGAGTGGTATTATTATATTAATAATAAAACATATATAATTATTTTATGATTCATAATAGCACAATTATTTAATAAACTTTCTAAGGTTCCATATTCCTAAGGTTAGTCAATGTGGGTGAATATTTGGTTCACTGTTCAGCACTGCATAAGTGTGGAGTAGACAAGATGCATATCTCAGACGTCTCAAATGTCCTGTATCAGCTCTTGATCTTGAAATAAGCATTAAGAATTAAAGGTGAGGGGAAACAGAAGGTGTACACAGCAAGCAAAACATAGTCTGTCTCTACACAATCTCTTGGAAAAAGTCTTAAGGCCAGGCTATGCCAAGGAACTGAATGATTTTTTGTTTCAATAGCTTGTTTGTCCCTGCGCGTTCACACCAGTGCAGGTCAAGCTGGGGTTCTTCCTATTGTCATGGGAGCTCATCTCATAAGACTGATTTATTTTTCACACTGAAAAAGATGCTAACTTAGGCTTTAATGTATACATTTATCATTTATCACTTAAACATGAAGGGGTAAATGTTTTGAATACCAGAGCTTTAGTGTTCATTCAAAGCCAAATGTCTCACCTTGAGCTTGCAAATTCAAGCAGCCACATGCAAACACTAAGCTGTCACTCACCACCATGACTTGTACACATCAGAAAAATGGTGGCCCACAAAAAAACTTTCTATCCAAGGCAACCTCTAAAAGTAAATACAGGAACCTCAAAGGGACAGTGAGAAAAGTGGAGGTTTAGGAGGTGGATGAGATGTAAATGTCACATTACTCAGGCAAATCAGCAGCCCCTCGAGGGCTGAGGCAAATCTTTCGGTTGAAGGAATTAAAATATTTCTGTCGCTGAGGAGGGGGAGAGGGGCTACGCAGACTCAGGCATGGTGTTTGTCTATGTATGTTTACAACAACTGTCATTAAAGGCACAAGAAACAAGATGGCTAATGTAAGGCGATCCCTCCCCTTGGCTGAATAATTAATGCCAGCTGCGAGGAAGAGGCAGCAACGCATATTCTTCCTTCTCCATCGCTTGCCTCTCTCACCCTTCTCTAAGTGTCTCTGGGGATGGATGGGTTTCGTTCCTGGTCGCGATGAGTAGCCATTTACTGCCCGATCTGGCCTTCTTAGTGCCGACTCTCTTCCTGTCTGCTGAAACCAAATTTGCCTCATTTTAGTCACCTCGAAGCAGACTTGTGTGTGTATATATTTTCAGGAAAATTTGATTGCCCATATCGATTTTTCAATCGGCCCTCAGCTCAGGTTTTAGAAATATGTAAACTGTTGTGTTATTTCATCAGGCCCGGCTGAAGAACACATACCTCAGATACTGAACACCCAATATGGTGGAGCAATCTTTAAGCAAGACAACTCGGACATAAGTAGATTAAAAAAGCCATAATGGGGAAACAAGTGCCCATTTCAAGTGCAGTTGAAGGAAATTTAAGACCTGGAAAGTTGCATTATAAATTTTTGATCAAATTGAGGATATTTTCACACTGGCTGAAGGCTGAAACCTGAACCTATATTTTCTGTCTTTGGTTTCCTTTCTTGAAGTACCCTTAATGTGCCAAAGATGTACTACTTAAGCTCGAGTTACTGTTGTCGGTTTGTACGTTAATGTCTAAAAAGTTCAGATTGGATTTGAATCGACCAATATGCATTAAAACCACTGTTCTTTAATCAAAATCGTATATAATCTAAAAGGGGGAGTAACAAAAGCTTCCCATTCTTTCAACATCCTGCTCTTTTTGGCCCGTCTAATCCAGTTGAGGTTTGAATGTGGTCTTTCTTCTCTTACAGCAGTGGAGGGTTACTGCAGAGATGGACAAATTAGCCTACACCTCCATTCCTGAGCGAGGCTATTGTATATCGCTGCAGTCTGTTCAGGGCCTCAAAAAGAGGGCCATGGCCCGCATGCAGTCATTTCACATGTAAAAGAATTCTATGGAGTCTGCATAAGGATTAAATGTTACATTTGTTTACTTATTACAACAATTAGTATTTCTGTTTAGATAAGGCTGTACTCTGACTGCCGAGTGTGTTTAATAAACTGACTCCTTTCAGCTCAGTGCATATTTAATACATTTAAAAAGATGCCACGTTTTATAGAAGTGAATTTTCTGTAATATAATATTTACAAACTACTCAATATATTTAATACTTCATTCACCATGAGAATCCTGTGAAAATCATCTAAAAAAAAACCAACATTGAAGCAATTAAACTATAATATGTGTACAGTTAAGCCTATATTAAAGTATATAGGTACATTCAAAATAAATATAATATAATATAATATAATATAATATAATATAATAACTACGTATGGTAATGTATCAATCGCAAGATTTAAAACATTATTATTATTATTATTATTATTATTATTATTATTATTATTAACCATTCATTAAAAATGTCAAAGTAATAGGATGGTTACAAGCTATTAAGTTTACACAGTGTGCTCTTAGAAATCGTTTAAGATGTAGTGAGATCAATATTTTAAAACAAACTCCCACAGAACAATCAATTAAAATACCCCCCAACAGCACTTAATTTTCATAATTTAGCTGCCCCAAACTAAACTGCAGTCAATGTTCTGGTTGGGCCTTCAATGGAATAAGTGTGTTGTCTTTCAACAGATGTGACTGAAAGTGTATCGGGAACACTGTGCATTAAGCCTTGAATTCTAAATGAACGGCTGGCTGCAATGATCCAACCCAAGCAGACACTTTAAAACTGACACACAGGAAACCCAGAGAAATTACTTAAAGGATCAGTTACATCTAAAATGATGGAATCAATAACAATATTTTCCCTTGGACCCTATCGCACTGATAAGCAAAAACCTCCCTTAAAAGCCGCATTAAACTTTAATCGGGTGCAGTTTGCTCCGGCGATTGGTAATATCTGGACAGCTGTTTTTTGATGTGTTTGAAGCTTGTTTCCTTTGCCATGTCAGTGTCATCTACTAATTGCCTTTTCTTTGGGATACATGATCCTACTGAATTCAATCATAGGAGTATGGAACAGAGAAAGGCTTTTTGGGGTCTCAGGTCAGAATAAAACAGCCAAGGCTGGGATACTTGCTGAATCTTGGCTAATTTGTAGACTTTGTCCCCAGTGACTTCACAGAGCATCAAGGGTTAGTTATTTGTTTATTTCTTTTTTCTAGTTGGCGCAAAGTCTTGCCATCTCCACCTTTTAAGGGTATGGCCTTGATTTTCTCCTTTACCTACACATTTTTCACAGCAATCATAATACAGAATGTAAGCAATCCCACCAAGTTGCAAAATCCATCACATTTATGCTGCAATTTATAGCAGTTCACCTGATGGATGAGGTACATTTTTATGTATTTGTATTGTTGCGTAGAGCAAAAAACATGGCAAACTACATAAGTCACTATACATTCAGATTTGAAATGTAATAAATGACCTCTATTGTTGTGAACAGTGGAGAATGTATGTGAAAATCACACAGCTGTCTGATGTGAGGAGGCTAGTGAGCTGGTTTATGGAGGCCCCAATCAGTATTTACTTGAAAAGCGAAACTTGGAAGAGGTTGGTTTTAATATCTCCTTCAGGGCTGGGGCCAATGCAGGCTGTGATTTCACAAGTGCAACCCGAGCAATCACTGCTATCCCCCCTGATTGCCTGGCCTGCGTCTCTGAGGATGCAAAGAGTGAAAGATTATCTTTCCCCCGAACTTCCTCTGATTACCGACTTTGAGAGGCATGCCTTCATCAGCCAACACGCCGGCAGAATCTCGCAGTCATAATGTAGTATTTATTAAAGACAGGGCTATTTAAGCAGATCGATACGTTCAATCTATGTCTGTGTCTCTTGGCTTTGAGGGTTAGAATAGCTGACACAG
The DNA here is from genome assembly GCA_024363135.1 of Leptodoras oyakawai. Classification (NCBI taxonomy): domain Eukaryota; kingdom Metazoa; phylum Chordata; class Actinopteri; order Siluriformes; family Doradidae; genus Leptodoras; species Leptodoras oyakawai. Next base: position 3,995,455 of record JANCOA010000002.1, on the reverse strand, counting down.
GAGACATCCAATATTGGCTTGTGGTGAAACATTCCCTACAAAGTGTTTTAATGGGTTTATTCAAGCCAATATTGCCAACATTTCACTGAGATCTGGGGTAACAAAAACATCATGCCGAATTTAAAATGGTTTTAGAATTTGCATCGATCTGTACTTTTTAAGTTCAGCCAACAAAATCCTCTATACCATGAGCACAGAAAATGAACAAAATGAAACATTCTGCAATATTTTAGATGAATATAATGTGGAAAATGTTACTAATGAATAACCAACTAGTCATGTCAGGAATATACAATTAACAATGTTAAATGGTCCCATTTTTTATTACTGTTAGCCTCCTTTAAGATTTGTGAGTACAGGAAAAACAAAGAGACATCCCCAAACAGCAAGGAAACTGCATCTCAGGTATTGAGTGCATGTCATTCTAACTGGCCTTCAAGAGGCACCCTGAGAACCTGTCTTTTTAGATATCCCTTGCCTGCCCACACCAACCCCCATCCATGGCAGGCACAGAGCAAGGTTTGATGGATTGCATTCCCTGTCCAACTCTTGACTGCTCCTTCAGCTCTAGCCAGGTATGAAGATCTTATCAGATCTCAGTCCCATTGCCCCTGGCCTTTTCAGCCCACTGTGGCTAGGTTTACGGAAATATCTTTGAAATCACACTGATGTACTGTATCAGTAGCATGAAGCTCTGATAGCCTGACACAGACACATGTCCACACGAGTCATTTTTCCATCTTTGGATTAAAAAAAAAAATCAATAAGAAATAAGAAATAAATTTGAAATAAATTACTCACAAGGACTAAATGAATCAATTACTTTCTATTCATTATCAGCGGTATTGTTTATGGTTTATCATGTCGCATTAGACTGTGTGAAAATAAAATTAATGACACAGGCCAAAGGATGCACTGCTATTTACGTTCAGTTTCAATTAAAAATGCATCCATGACTCCACCTAAACAAAGCTCTCCCCTGGTGTGACAACTTCCTCACCAAGCTCACAAGACCACTTACAACCCACAGCTCCACATAGCAGTGTGCACCTGCTTTAACCCTGACAGGAACTTATCAATTCATCTCTATTAGAACTGCTCAAGTGGGGGGTAATCCTCCCATTGAGTTGTTTCAAATCTTCTGCCCATAAACAAAGGCAGGATAATACCCTTGTCGGAATTGTCTTGTTTTGGTAGAGGATCTTCAAGAGTCTTAGGGCCTAACTCTTTGTAGCTGCTATTTGTCTCTCTACACAGCCAATAATCCTGACATTTGTCAAACCATCAGGGCAAACTTAAGCCTCTGGAGTGCCGGCTTCTTCTTTCCCTTTTCCACCGCACTTGAAATTCGACTTAACCCCTTAGTTTGCATTAAGCCAATAATGTTTCCTTTTCTCCACCTGTCAGCAACGTGTAAAGGGGAAGCTTGGCAACAACAATGCACCTAGCGAAAGTGAGGGACTCAAAAAAAAAAAAAAAGAAAAAGAAAACGGAGTTGAATGTTTCTGTTTATTTACACAAAGAAGCTTGCCTATTTGAGGCTTGAAAAAAATGACATCGCTCTCTGGTCTAAAGCCCTCATTAAATTAACTAGGAGTTTAACAGTTTTCAGGCTGGTGGCAAATTAGCGTTCACAGTGGTATCAATTTATATATTTCTACTGTCTTGAAGTGGAAGACTCTAATAGGAAATGCACTATAGAAGCCAGAGGAAGCCAGTGCATGCCAGCTGTGAAGCTTTTTTTTTTTAGGATATATTCCAATGCATCATCCAGCCAGAATGTTTCAGAGTTGGAGCTGAGAGGCAATAAAGTAATTAAAGCACCAGGGGTTCAAACATTCAATATCATTTTCCAAAATGTGTTTAATTAAAATTAATCATGAGCTGCATTATATCGCTACCTGTGGTGAAAAGTGGTACACTGGTTCTCACTCTAGTCAAGCTTTCCTTTGAAGGTTGCAAATTGGAGCAAGTAGCGATTTTAAGACATTGCCAAAGATGTTGAATTACACCAATAGTTTGCATTTTTACTTTTCCCATAATTTCTTTTTATGGTATGGCTTTTGAAATAATTCCTCCCATATTTTAAATAATTCCAGTGTGGCAGCATTAAACTCTAAACTCAAACTCAAATCCTTTTTCTATAGTGCACACTCATTTCACCAATCATTTCAAAGAGTTAATAGCTCATCCGGCAAGAATGACAAAGCCTGGTTTATATGTTAGTTAGAAATTAAATACTCAAAATTAACATTGTAGGATGAACTGTATAAAAAATGTGGACATTCATTCATTCCTTTTCTTGATGCAAGGAAGGCAGAGATAATAGTGTAATAGAAAATATTTTAGAAACTATTTTGGTGCAATGTTAAAATTTCCAAAAAGTCACATAGTTTTCTAAGGATGCTCAATAAATGGAATTACTTTAAAAGAATTAAACGTGCTGAAAGTACATGAGAATTTGGAATTTGGGAAAACACACCTCGAAACGAAGATTTAGAATATGCTTTTATTTTATGCAATTTTCTGTAAATGTAAAATTCAGCCTGAATTGTTACTTAGTACCGTTTCCGTCGCTTAGCACAACACTTTTCTACTAGAGGTAGTAACACAAATTAGATCAGGTAAAAGAGTTTTAAAGGGGAACAGCAAAGAACCATCCAGAAAATTGAAAAATTGTTGGGGTTTTTTTTTTGCGTGTGTAAATATGTGCTGTGGATGATGGATAGAAATTGGCTACTGAAGAGCAGGTGCCACAAAAAATGCCTTCTTCAAGATCAATAAAGTACAGTATATCCATCTGTAGTTCCCGGGTTCAATCCCCGGGTGGGTCTGCATGTCCTCCCAGTGTCTGCGTGGGTTTACTCCGGATTCTCCGGTTTCCTCCCACAGTCCAAAGACATGCACGTTAGGTTGATTGATGTCTCTAAAGTGGACCTAGTGTGTGAGTGTGTGAGTGTGTGTGCCCTACGATGGATTGGCGCCCTGTCTAAGGTTGTTCCTGCCTTGCGCCCTATGCTGCCGGCTAGGCTCTCCCGTGACCCTGAAAAGGAATAAGCGGTCAAGAAAATGAATGAATGCATGAATGAATGAATATCCATCTGTCTATCCATCCAACCATGCAGTCATGGACAGACAATATTTAGCTCAGCTTCAGTTTCCCAAAGCATCCATAAATTAAATTAATCTGAATTATTATTTTTGAAAATGATCTGAAACTCTTTTAAAGACATGTACAAGTAAAATCTTTATGCTTTAAGACATCTGACAAAAGGCGTTATCTAGATGCATGGCAAACTTAAAGTCACATAATGTTAGCTCTATGTTCAACCAAAGTAGCTAGACTAGCTTCTAACAAGCATACACTGACCAGACACTATTAGGAATACCTGCACACATATCTGATCAGGATATCCGATCATGTGGTGGCGGTACAGTGCATAAAATCATGCACATACGGGTCAGTTCATGTTCAAATGGAGGAACATTTTATGCTAGTTGGTGCCAGGTGGGACTTCTGATCTCCTGGGATCTTCACACATAACACTCTCTAGAATTTACACAGAATGATATGAAAAAAAAAACCAGTGAGTCAGCAAGAGTTCTGTAGGTGGAAACACCTTGTGGAGAAGAGAGATCAGAGGAAAATGGCTAGATTGGTTTGATCTTTCAGGAAGGATAAAGTAACCCAGTAATCAAGAGTGGAAGCTGGTGTTGTATATTGTTGGACATTGTTGTATCCTAACACACACACACACACACACACACATGGTTTGATATGTTGTGCATTTTGAGATGCTTTTCTGTTCATCATGGTTGTAAAGAGAGCTTATAATTTGAGTTATATAAGAAGAGCTATAGAACTGTAGTCAACTCAAACCAATCTGGTCATTCTCCTCTGATTGCTCTGATAATTCAGGTGGTGCAACACTTTTTCATGCGTACACAGGCAGCTACTGCTCCACAAAACCTTTCAGTTATCTTGCCAACAGTTATGGTACAGCACGGTGGCGCAGTGGATAGCGCTGTCGCCTCACAGCAAGAAGGACCCGGGTTCGATCCCCGGGTGGGGCGACC
>JANCOA010000002.1:3962107-3975133 GCA_024363135.1 Leptodoras oyakawai | reverse complement strand
ATATATGTTTAATCCAGTCTCTTTATCTCACTCTTTTTAAGTTGGACTGGAGAAAAGGCAGTAAATTAAGTTAATATTTTCCTTTTTCCCACTCTAAGTGCTTGTTCCCTTGTGAATTCAGTGCTAGGTCACAGAGTCTGGGCACAAAGGTCCAAGGCCGGATCTTTGGCTTCCTGCTTTTGCTTGTGATTTGGGGCAGGAATTGGACGGTGGCCACTTGTTACACCCTCTGTGACCTCTTTGTCCTGCACCTGTGAGGAATCCCCTCATCCCCACAAGGCAAGAAAACAGAACAAGAATCAGGTTAGAGGTCAAGGGTCAGAGCACTGCGAAGAGGAAGTTTTATTTTCTTTCAGAACAGCAAGGCACCGATTACACTCATCTGATTTGACAACCATCTGTCAGTCAAGGGATTTAGACACTTGTTTTGCGTATAACCGAAATGACTCTCAATATCGTGACGTAAATGAAAATGTTTATATATATTTCCATGCATTTTCCTTAAAATTGTTGATAATGTAGCCACATAGAGATTTTGGGTGGGAAATTAAAAAATAGCGTGTATTATTTATTTTATGCAATATGTTTTGCATATTTTCTTGAAAGTTGCCAATAATTCAGGTTTGATGAGCCTTCTGGATAGACACAGTAAAGGCTTGCACAGGCAAAAAAACGTCTGCCCACAAAGATGCAGATTAACAGTAGGTATTTGAGAGGCAGTTCTATCTTTCTCTAATTCAGCATACAGGAGGTAAAAGAAGCAACATCAGTTGTATTTGTAGCTCCTCAAATTAATTTTATTCTAACATTTGTATGTTTGCATACAGGATTTCCTTTACTGATAGAAGATTTAGTCAGTCAAGCTTTTGCTTGCATCTTCCATGACCTAGAGGCGATTGCTTTACAGAATTGCATTCCATAAAATTGTATTAGAATGCTGCAATGAAATGTTTACCAAAGTGTCTATTATTCATCAGTCTTGGCGAGATGCAAAACTTTTAGCAATTTATTTTGATATTGATTTATTTATAATCAGATTAAATGACAGATATCTTACTGCAGCATCACACTTTTTGTTCATTAAACTTTTCAGCAGACAGCACAGCCTGCACGGAAATCACCTCTGAAGCCCCTGGCACAGAGCTAACAGACACTCATTGCAGCCTGGGCATCCGTTAGTGTCTGTTAGGTGTTCGTGTACTCGCTGTTCAAATGGGACAAAAGATTAAAGCTGATTGGACAACAGGCTTTTAACGCCTTTAATCATGTTGAGTCTCACTGGGCTTGAATGGGCTGTGGGCAGATGCACAGAAAAAATCTAGGCATTTATTGGACACTGTGAGCTTTACTCCTTCCGCCTAGACGCACGGGATCTCCTTAGGATCTATTAGATCTCTCAAAGGGGCCTTGTAACCAACAACCAATCACAGACACACTAATGAAAATGAGCGAAGTCTTAAACGTTTCCGTGCAAATAATGAAAATAAACAGTATGTATACAATTCCATTTAATAATTAGAATCAATTTCTGAATTGTTTAGAAGACTTTAATTGAAACGTAAAATTTAATTTAATTTAATTTAATTTAATTTAATTTAATTTAATTTAAATATCAATCTTTTTAAACTCAGGAATACTAACTGCACCAGAAACATTAACATTTTGAATATTAGACTGAGCAACTATTTTTTAAATATGCTTCTGGTAGTCATTTTAATAATAATTGATGAAATCCAGTCTGATGAACATACCGGACACTCCGATTAAATAAATAAAAGCATCCAGCAAGCTAATTGACGCATGGTACGGCTTTATTGTCTACGCTACATTTGCCACACGACGTTTTTTTTAGATTTTATAAATATTTTATTTTATAATAATAAATAATTTTAATAATAAATAATTTTATAAATTATAGTTGATGTTTCAAAGATAGTTGTGCTTGCTCTATTTTAATCACCACTTTTAATCTCCAACATATCTATACCTATAATATACACACATTCCCATTCATAGCCGAAATGCTCCTGTAATGCTGTGCCTCATTTTGCCCCACAACCCTATAGACCTGTTATATCCTTTGCTTTAGAAGCTATAGACAGATGGTTGCTATTTTGGTTTCATAAGTACACAGAGTACATTTTCCCAGAGGGACTGTGGTTTCTGTAGGTAGATTAAGGCAAAGATCAGTCATATCTTTTTAGGTTTGTCTTTCAATAGCAGGGTCCCCTTTGGCCTTCGCTTATTAATCCGTTCTCGGTTTAGTGTGCAGTGTACAGAAAGGCTTGAAACCATCACTGTGTAACTCTCTTATAAACGCTAGCTTGTGGAAACAGGAATATCAGACTCTCTGTCTGCAGAGTACTCTTAAGACCACCGTTCCGTTATCTTGTCTTCAGTATTGTTATAAAGAAGCAAGGAAACGAGCGTGACCTTTTTTTTTTAATAAAGCCATCATACTACATGAGTACTGGCTGTTTATTTCAGGGGAGTGAGTATTATTTCACAAAAATAAGAGTATAGTTTTTGTAATCAAGCTGCCTTGAATTCTCACGCCTTTTCAAAATGCTCTTTATTCTGTACATGCTTTTCTTTTTATTCATTATTGTTATTATGTACTGCTCTGTATCACATAAATAAATGTAAATTAACCAAAGCAGTTTTAATGCCCGCTGTCTGTGAGGATACTGCATGTTTTATGCTAAAAAAGCATAACAATATTAGTCACTGACTGACTAGAGAAGTATATGAAACACCTGGGATTGAAGATGTGCTTATGATATTATGATATTATGGTACTATAAAGAATAGTAATGCAAATGTGCTATAAACCGGGAGGCTTGACAGGTTCAGACCTGGGAGCTTTGGGAGTGACGAAATTGGACAAGCAGCAGTTGGAGAAAACCCCTCATATTATCACCTCAAGTTTCATTCAGAGAATAGCATTTGTTTGGAAACAAGCATAACTGTACTCCATCTCAGATGGCTTTTAGTTGCTATGTAGTCTCTGTGGGAAAGGTGAAAAGGTGTATAAATATACTCTATAGATAGTGTACTATGCTTCATTTAATCTATCCCAGTAAGTTTAGCAGCTTACATAGTCCCTTATGTACTAGTTTATTGTATTTGGTACAGGTATAATTTGAGCTTGTATTGAATCTTTTGTACCTGTTTCTGACATTCAGTATACCAGTTCTTCTATATTAAGCTATTTTTGCCCTCAGCTATCAGTGGGTTATTATCTACAGGCATGTGTGATCTTATTGCCAGAACATCACTTCTGTGAATGCCCATTTGCTTTGTTTCTTAGAGTGAGAATTACATAAAATAATAACGTGCAGATGTATTTTTGTTTCCAGTCATCAGTGCTCAGGTCTGTTCTGTCTCATATCTATCACCTCACAGACAAAGCGAATAAAAAATGTCAGCGACCAGGTAGCACTGCCTTTTCTACAATTATAATGTGAGTCTAATTATTGCCCCAATCTTTCACTGCTGGCTGGAAAATTGAGTTCGTAATTGAGGCACGTCACAAAATTTGAACACTACCACATGAGACGCACGTCAAAATGTTGGTCGGGACTTGCAGAAATCCACCAACATTACACTAAAGGTTTGTGGATCCTATTAAAAAACCTTTTCCTGTACTCTCCTATGACATGCCATCCTTGGGAAAGAAAACCTAATTGGGCGAGTGCGGTTTGGCCCAAACTCTCCCACCAGTATCAGTCTCTCTCAAATTGTGGCTCATGAGGGAATATGTGGGAGGAAGGCACACACTTACCATGCCATTATTCCAGGCTCTCCCAGTTCACCCCCACCCCCAATCTCCAGCTTCCCCTCCCTTATTTCCACCCATCAACCTCTGTATGCTGCACGACAGTAAATGGAAGGGGAGGGTAAGCCTGACGGTGGGCTCTGCAAATAGTGACACCTGCAGCGCTTCTGAAAGGCACTTCGTTCCTGCTCACTACATTGTATGGAGGTGGAGAAAGGGAGTCGAGGCCCCTTACCTGGGCGAGAGCAGACACTCTGTCCCAACCAGGCCCTAGCTGGCAGATTGGTAATGAGCTGTTGTGTGTGGTTAGACTCAGGTTTGGGCACTGTGCCCCCCCAAGAGGCCAAATGTGGTGGGGGATAATAAGAGAGTTGAGACTCTCAGTGTGGTGGTGATTCATGGCGGCCATCCGTCCGGATTATCTTTCTCACCGTGGGCACAATGAGCACGGGGCTTCCCCAGGGTTAGGAACAACACCGCCAGATTGGGCCAGTAAGCCCCTGGGGGAGAAGCGCCTTTCCCAGGGTACAAACACTGCGGTGCCCATCAAGTTAATAGGAAGTATAAATAACTGTTTGTTCTAAAATGGAGTTGCAGTCAGGCACAGGACACAAACACAAAATGTCTTGCACATGAGGACAAGAAGGTAATATTTATAATGACCTCATTACTATTTATTTAATTGCCAGATTATAACATGTGCAGCCTCAAAGAGTCAAATTGGCATGTTGAGGTTTACAGTGCAATTAATATGAGACAAAGTACAAGTTACCCGTGTCTGTTTTTCGGCACCAAATATGATTTTGCCTCATTATTATCTAGTCTTTTTCATTAATATTTTGTACCTAATGTTAATAGTTATTCTTTATTTATACAAGGTTTTGCTGCTACCTGTCCCACTGCAGTATGTTAAATCCATGTTCTGCCAGCTCTATTGCAAAGCAACATTTCTTTTTAAGAAGTCAATTTATTTATCATTCTTCTTGGTCTTGGGATGGAGAAAGTAATGAGACACACTAAAAAGTGAATAGTGCCTTAAACATGTAAAAAATAAAGAACAAAAAAAGCAAAAGGAACAGGAAAAGTATCTTAAATTGTATAGATTAGGATCCTTCTTTCACAGATTGACTGAAAAAAGAAGATGTGTTCTGTTTAGGTCTGCAGTTGCTTCAGACATAGAGCTGGAAAAAAGAAAGAAAAATTGCTATCTTATATTTTAACAAAATTCTACCTTTTACCATCACCAGGATGTTTTAGTGCTAATGAACACCATTTGTTTCAGTGACTAATACACTGTACCTCTGTGTTTATGACCTGAAATGTACTTGTGTGTTAAATGATAGAAATATTAAGCTTTTCTAAATATTACTGGGTATTATGCCACATTGTGTGGGGGTGTTAGGGGTGTGGCAATCATCCTTTGAAGCCTGTGAATTGCTCATCTGACTTCAGTGTAATAATCAAAGCATAATCTCCCAAAGCATTTACATAGCTCTCTAAGAAAAGTAACCTAATACTAATACGAATAAGGCTGACCAAATTCTTTTTTGTTTTATACATGTAAAAACCTGGTTGTTTTTGTACTCCATGATTTCGTTCTCTTCGTATCCACTGACTGGTGTGTCCTTTATGATTGTCATCAGCATGAAACCTCATGTAGTAACCTACATGACACTCCTCAGCACAAACACTGAATATGTGAATGGCCAACACATGCAAGCAGTAACACTCAAGCAGCCGTGTCACTCATGTCACACATAGTGTGTGTGAATGAACTGGCTTCTTAACTAAAGCTGTGACTGTTGATTAACCCTTTAAACTCCCAGGTGCTGCTGACCACTTGTGAAGCCGCATAGCTTTCCTGTTCTTATTATACAATATACAGTATACTGTATATATATCTATATATATGTATGTGTACATGCATATAACTGGAAAAATATGCTGAGACTTTCTGTAATGAGCACAATTCATTGCCCATTCATTCAGTCATAAAATGTAATACATTTAGCACATTATTTTGCCACACCCCTGTCCCACCCACTTATATACTGTATTTCACATAACATGCCACATTACTGTAGTTTCTTCAATATTCTTGTTGTTCTTTTTAGTTTTTAAACTGTTACTCCTTAAACATTGCAGTGTTGCTGAATGGTCAACCTTATGTGCTGGATTTCATACTGTCTGGGTGGTTTGTGGGGGAAAAAAAGGCTTCATATTAAAGAATCTGAGAAATTTCTGTCAAATTTCTCAACAATTTGCTATGAAATGCTATGAAAGTCAAAAACCACATAGAAGCGTGTAAGGGTAGTAAGGGTTTTATCTTTTATGATTATGAGTATGTGCAAAAGTAAAGTGTAATATTGCTGCATTGTATATTTCAGTATCTTTGTGACCAGCAGCAAAAAAAAAACTGGTTGGGATTTAATGAATACATTATCAAGTACAGACATTCTTTTCAGAGGGTGCAATATCACCATTAATGTCACAAAACTGTTGCACAGTAATGGTGCCATTTGATGTACATAAATACATTTGTTTTAATAGACTTTTGTTGTTTTAATGACTATTTGTCCAAAATGAGTTTAAATAAATCCCAATGTATCAGCAGATCAGCAGATTTTGAATGTCACATCCCACCTACTTCAGCACACTGCATTAATTTATGACCAAAGAAAAAGCACCACTATCCAAAAGCGACAAAAATATGGCTGGTGCCCAAAATAGCAACAAGTCAATGTTAACCAGCAACTCATTTCAGTTTGCCTACCTACTGAATAAATCCCAATGGGCAACCTCTGACTATAATGCAGATTACCACCTATACAGACTACATATTACAAAAAAAAAAAAAAAAAAAAAACACTGCCATAAGCATTGGTGAATAAATAATCGGGTTCAGTCTGACTCCAGACAAGCAGGCCTCACAGGCGCTCTAAAAATTTCATAGAATGTCACCACAGAGCAAATGCTAATTCAGGTGTCCTTAGCTGTACTAAGATGAATCAGCTCTCTGTACAATACAGTCAAGAAATATAACAATAACATATAAAATGGAAAATTCAGTTTAACCCATTAATGTCCAAGAAATACAGTTATTATGGTAAGGGTAAATGCCTTCAAGCCTGTTCTGATGAAACAACCTGTTCTACTGTATATGACAGAAAAGCTCAATTATTAAAACATCAAATTCAGAGAGCATGTGCATAGATCAAAGGTTAAAAAAAATTCAATTGATATTAATGGGTTATTAACATTTTCAGTAGTATGTCATGTAGAGTTTGCAGCTTTTTTAGTTTTGTCCGTATAACAGAATTTAATGAGGTCTATTCATGAGAATTTTACCTTGGGCCAAACCCAGATAAACCCAGAGTTATGAAGAAGAATATGAAAGAGTTGCTGACTGCATAGTGTAATGACGGGAACGTTATACCTCCCATTGTCCTTGCTGCAGATGCGAGTGGTCTAGGTAGGTTTGTTTACTCCTTCTTTCTGACAGGCTGTCTGTTTAAATTTGCTTCACCAAGCATTGAGACTAGTGCTGCTGCATCTGTGGTATAAACAGCACTGAGCACTATTGCTAGACATCTGATAAACATTCAAATGACTGGCATGACAAATGCCTTGATGGTAAATGTCATAAGAGTGTTTGTAAGTAAGGGGATTTGTTAAAAGGTTATTAGGTTGGTTGAGACTGATGATTTGAGAAAACTGGTGTAAAGAATGCAAGAACGTAAGAAGAAAATACAGAACATTGCATGCTTCGTTTTATACCAAGTTTAACAGTGTGGAATTTCAGAAACGAGACAGATCTGAATCTCAAGGTTTATCTGCTTAAATCATTGACAACAATTGATATAATAGGCACGATTGATATAAATAGGAGAGTAGCTGAGTAATTGTAAATACACAAAATAAAAATGTTGTTGAATTGAATATTTTCTTCCATGGGTGTAGTGTTATGCCATTAGTATATCTGTGCAATCCAGTCATCCAGACAGTGTATGAATGTTTTGGTTGGAGCTTATGGATGTAGCACAGATCTCTCTGATGACTTTCTCAATTTGGACAAAATTTTTGACTGTTGTCCACAAGGATGCACATATATGAAAGTATTCAACAGATAATATCATCAAGAATGTATACCGTACCATACTTTACTCTACCAGGAATACCATATATAAACTCTGCAGCTGAACTGCATCTGTATGGAAGCAAATATTTACTTACCAGAGAATCCTGTTTATCCACAGATCTGGCAGGTGTTCGATATGTTGAAGCATAGGTAAAGCCCCCTCAATCTCACTAGACGAACAGCAAACCTTCTTAACAGCTTGACATTGCTTAGAGCACAGAGGCTTTTGACTTTCTAATTAGAGTCTTTATGGCAAAGTGAGCCTCACTCACAAACTATTTGTGGCACTCACCTGAATAAGAATGTGTTATGTCCAATTAATCCAGACCACTTACTCGAGTTATTAATAATAATAAAAAAAACATTTACAACTATCTTATTCTTCTTAAGGTTCTTGTAGATGTAGAGCACTTATTAAGGAATTGGAACATAATGTAAAAAAATATGACTTGGTATCGCTTGAACGGTTGAAGTAAATGAATCATCTGTATATACTGGAATTCTTGAGATGGGTAAAGGTTTCGAAATATGAACCCTGTTATGATTTCATTACAAATGCAATAGGTAACACTACCAGCTCACAGTTGCCGGTTCAATGTTAAATCAAGGATACAGAGTTTTGCATATTCTCCTTGCGCTTGTGTGGGTTTCCTCTAGGTTCACTGGTTTCTTCTCTTCATCCGAAACATGCATATGCACTGGCTTCTCTTAAGTGCCCCATATGTGAATGAGTGTATTGAATAGTGCCCCGTGATGGACTGGTATCCAGTTCAGCGTGTATTCCAGCCTTGCGTCCGGAGTCCCCTGGATAGACTCTTGATCTACTGTAACCCTAACCAGGATAAAGCAGTTACTGAAGATGAAGGAATGACTCCTTTATCAGTTACAGTAACCAAAGAACATTCAATTTGTTTTTCCACCACTGTGTTTTTCAGGCTCTCTAAAGGTGTAACTTGAACTTGAGCATTTAAGTTTAGTAATAAGCTGACTATTTCAGCATTCTGTCCCTATGTACTTTTACAGCATGTGTGTATGTGATGAGCGAACACAGGTGCCCCATTAAGAGAAGCATACACTGGGTCCGTAGCTGAGCAAAGTACTCCATTCAGGGCAGAATCAGAGAAGAGCCGATGGTTTGTTCGGCTAACCAAATAGCACCTTTCATCTTCAGCTGCTTTCACGGCCATTGAAGTGGAAGATAAACTTTGCTCCCCTCTCTCTCCTCTCTCTGTTGGTGTGAGTGCTTGACACCCCCCTATTAAGGAGTCTTTGCTCGGCGGCCATGAATGGGCAAGGAGAAATTTGAAATGCATTGAGTCACTGTGTTTTAATGGAGCCTTAGTCTTCGAGAAAATGGTGCACACTTCGGAAGCTTCGATTTATTTGAGAGACAAACAGAAATGTGTGACATGCTCACCAGCATGAGGGAAGCTGCTGAGAAAATTAAAGGTGCTTCTATATCTGTAGTGTGACCCTTCTGTTATTTCAAAACCCAAAAATAAATTCTCCATATCAATTAACCTTTCCTGGTGGTGCATGACCATGTTCACCCTGACCTTTGACTATATCATAATATGCAAAGGCAGCCATTCCCTACAACTGAAGGAAAAGAAGTGGGATGTATTAAAAAAAACCCGATCAAAACACCTACAAAAGGCCATCACAGAGATGACACCAAGAATGTGATTTCTTCCTCAGAAATAGAATTGAGTGCCTTGAAACACACTCCAAGTGGAATGACTGTCATCTAGGACATCACTGGGAACATTTTGCATGTTAAGATGATAGATCTCATTTCCTCACCTTGTCACAAACGTCAGGCCATCACCGAGCCCATACAGTTCGTGTACTTTCAAGTTAAAAGCTAACGTATAAATGTTTATTTCCAGTACGGGCTATAATACACATAAAGTCATAGACAGAAGAACAGGGAGGGGGAGAAAAATCAAATCAACTGACTTTATTATATCCAATTCCCATCAAATTGAAGCTATGCTCAGGTCGGACTAATGGGCAGTTATCTCATTTTCCTCACTTCCATTGAAATGATGTTCATGTCTGCAGAGATAGAGAGAGCCAAAAAAAATCTCCTCATTCCGTGCCCAGAACAATGGTTTATCACAAGACAACCTTATTTAAACCAAACTCAAATTTTTCTTTCTCACTTAAGAGTGGGGCACTTTTTTCTTTTTGATTATGGTTTCCAAGGTGATATCAGTAATGGACGTGATGACACATGGCTGGTGTGAATGGAGAGATGAAGGTTTGTATGGTGCATGCCATTACTGTCAATATTTACTCATTAAAAAGCAGTCAGTGGTTGGAGGGATACTTGCACAATTCCTAATTTAGCAAATCAGCCATTACACATACCCCGACCACATATCATGATCTCAGACTAAACAGGACAGAGTGGAACAAAAGCCAGTGTGGGTACAATTTTATTGATTCTGCAATAGAAAAAAAACAGTTACTTTTGTAAGTGTATGTACTTCACAGTGATAGAGACACGACTTACAACTTTGCTGAACACATACTGAAACATTTTGAGAGTCTATTTATGACCAATGCCTTGGCTATATACAGTGCTGTGAAAAAGTATTTGCCTCCTTCATAATTTCTGATGTTTTCTTACTTGAGTGTTTCAGAACATTACACTAATTTTAACATTAGACAAAGATAACCCAAGTAAACACAGAATGCTGTTTGTAAATGATGATTTCATTTAAGGTAGGAAAAGTCCCAGGTGAAAAAAGTAATTGCTACTATTAGCTACTAAATCATCCAGTTAACCAAATTTAACTGACTATTGGGTTTTTACTAGCAATACCCAGGCATAATTACTGCCCCTGCTGAATCTATGCATCATTTCCATCATTAAATACAACCTGTCGATCAATATGTAGCAGACTATAAGGTCTCAAAAAGCAGCACATGATGCCACATTCTAAAGAGTTTCAAATACAGACGCAAACCACACTCACTGAAATCTGCCAGTATGGAAAGGGTTACAAACCCATTGCTAAAGCTCTGAGACACCAACAAATCACAGTCGGAGCCATTATCCACAAATCGAGAAAACATGGAACAGTGGTGAACCTTCCCAGGAGTGGCCAGCCTACGAATGCTCCGGCATTCTTTCAGGAGGTCACAAAAGAACCAAAATGAACATCTAAAGACCTGCAGGCCTCATTTGCCTCAGTTATGATCAATTACAGAATAGAAAATCAGATGGCAGAAATCACATCCATGGGAGAGTTACAAGGCACAAACAACTGCTAACCAAAAAGAACACAAAGGCTCATTTCACATTTGCCAAAAAAACATCTAGATAACCCACAAGACTTTTGGGATAATATTCAGTGGAACCTTTTAGAAGACATGGGTCCTGTTATATCTGGTGCAAAGCTAACACACATTCTACCATAAAAACATACCAACAGTCAGACGTGGTGGTGGTAGTGTGATGATCTGGGGCTGATTTACTTCCGCAGGAGTGGGACAATCTGTCATAATTGATGGAACCATGATTTTTGCTCTCTATCAGAAAATCCTAAAGCAGAATGTCCACCTGTCAGTTTGTGACCTAATACTCAAGAGCAGTTGGCTCAAAAGAAACAAAATGAAGGTTTAGGTGTGGCGGAGTCAAAGTCCTGACTTGAATCCCATTGAGATGCTGTGGCAAGAGCTTAAATGGGCAGTTAATGCTCGAGAACCCTCTAATGTAGTCAAATTAAAACAATTCTACAAAGAAGAGTGAGCCAAGATTCTTCCATAGTAATGTAAAAGACATGTTTGATGTTTGCAATCATTTGATTGATGGTGCTGCCAAGAGTGGCACAACCAGTTATTATGTTTAGAGGACAATTACTTTTTCACATGGGTGATATACTGTAGGTTTTGAATAAATCTTTATTTTCAGTAAATGGAAGGATCATTTCATAGCTGCATGTTGTGTTTACTTGTTTATTTGTCTTTATCTTATATTAAAATTAGTTGGATTACCTGATATATAACAATATGTGACAAATTTTCAAAAATTGAAGAAACTGGGAAATATTTTTCACAGCACTGTAGATATCTAGCGTGTCACATGTGCTGTAATACATCTTAATTGTAAACAGATTTATAATCTGCTGAAAACATTTTCCTCAAATGAATAATCATCTTTTCATGAATAATAACTTATGCAGTTCCAAACCATGTACTCAGAAAAGCAACGGTGTAGTTATTGTTTAAGTGTGTAAATTTGGGGCAAATTAGTCATAAAACATACACTGACCAAAGGTTAGAAAACAGTAGCAATGTGAACAAATAGAAAAAAAAAGAGAAAAACCAGTGTGTTGAGTGCGCTGATTCGTAGTCGAGGTTATTTTTCTGCCATTGACATAATGTCTGAGTTTACCTGGCTTGATTGTCAGCTTTTTTTACACTGTGGACAATGAACAACAAAACTGTGACAAAATGGAGTAAAATATAGCAATGACTTCCTTCCTCATGAATCCAATGAGCTCTACTGTGGACAGGGTTATGAAACTCGGGTCCTAGACCTTATCTCTGAGACTACATTGACATGGAAGGGTAAAACAATAAATGACTGTCATTACAAAATGATTCCCTACAGCAAGCTAAGAGGTAGAGTCACTTATAGCTTGTTGCTTCTGAAATTGTTCCACAATAACAACAGAGGAACGTTAATGCAACCATTCACCAATCAAACACGAGAACAACTTAATGATCTGTTAAAACTTTATGTGTTTGCCATAAGTTGTGTGCTGGGTTGTGCACACCCAGAAGGTTAAAGCTGTAAATTTCAAACAAATGTATATGAATTCCAACGAGTGAACACAATCTTTTAAATAGTATAGAACACAGCATGTGACCTCTGACCCCTCCAACCTCTTTGTCCAAACTTAACCATGTCTAAATTTATAAATGTATTAAGATTTGTACAGTGAATTTTGTTTATTAAAAACGATACTTTGATGTTATTTACCTACAATTTGATATACAGTACAGGCCAAAGGTTTGGACACACCTTCTCATTCAATGTGTTTTCTTTATTTTCATGTAGATTCTCACTGAAGGCATCAAAACTATGAATGAACAC
>JANCOA010000002.1:3788160-3798913 GCA_024363135.1 Leptodoras oyakawai | reverse complement strand
GGGGGAGCCGGTGCCCAGCCGGCAACTCTGAGCGCAAGGGCAGGAACCAACCCTAGACAGGGCGCTAATCCATCGTTTAATTGTTTAATGTTTAATTTACAATTATTAAAAATACTCCATTACCTCAATCTGTTGCAGAATTTTGGTTGTAATTTTTTTGCTGGTGAACTCTTCGGGTGATGCATTGAACTGCAGGTCATCCAAATCTACATAAAAGATTTTCAAACAAAGATTACATTCCCAACTTTATAAATCTTGCCTTATCCTTATAAGCAGAATGCATTCACATTTTTCCTTCATGTATGAGCTGGTTTCAAAAGCCTCCTCAATTTAAAATAGAATGCTCCACAAATTCTAGACAGACAAATGTGCTTACATCAGCATGATTTTTGTTACTGATTACATTCTCTACTGAAATCCCCATTTAAAAGGAATAGAAATCTCTCCAGTACTTCAAAGGAACACACTAAAAGGTCTGTGTACAATGCTCTGTGGTGTTGGAGATGGGACTTACCCTCCTGCAGTGTACGGCCAACTGCTGGCTCACCTCCAATAATGAAGAGGATGCGCAGCAGCTGCAGTACATCCTCAACACCGCAGGCACTCTGGGCTGAGCCAGCTTTGGCCTGTGGCTGCTCACGTGCACCAGTCAAGATGTCGCAACTCTGCGAGGCTGCCAGAGAACCTGATCCGAGTCCTGAAGACCTGCAGCCCCGTTCACAGAAATCCTGAAAAATTCAATCAATCAGAGTTATGGCACAGATATCAGCAGTCCATCTCCCACACTTATTATTGTCTAACAGCTGACAATAAACAGTAATACCAGGTAACTGTACAATGTTCAAAATAGGAACAATATACTTTATTAAAAAAAATTAATGCAGCTCAGAATGTTTTACAATACTTTTAAACAAATTAAAATGTTATGAGGACAGATAAATCTATAACAGCTAACCAAGTAACAGTAAACTACAGAGAGAAAAATATTAAAATACAGTGAAGGGAAAAAATATATATGTATGTGAGCTCTATATAGACACTCACCGGCCACCTCATTAGGTACACCTGTTCAACTGCTTAACACAAATATCTGATCAGCCAATCACATGGCAGCATTCAATGCATTTAGGCATATAGACATGGTCAAGAAGACCCGCTGAAGTTCAAACCGTACATCAGAATGGAGAAGAAAGGTGATTTAAGTAACTTTTAATGTGGCATGGTTGTTGGTTCTAGATGGGCTGGTCTAAGTATTTCAGAAATTGCTGATCTACTATTATGTTCATGCACAACAATCTCTAGGGTTTACAGAGAATGGTTCAAAAAAGAGAAAATATCCAGTGATTGGCAGTTCTCCAAGCAAAAATGGCTTGTTGATGGCAGACGTCAGAGGAGAATGGCCAGACTGCTTGCAGATGACAGAAGGGCAACAGTAACTCAAATAACCACTCGTTACAACTGATTTGTGCAGAAAGGTATCTCTGAACACACAACACGTTTAACCTTTAAGCAGATGGGCTTCTATTAATGGTGCGGGCTGGTGGTGGTGTAATAGTGTGGTGGATATTTTCTTGCCCCTTAATACCAACTGAGCATCATTTAAACACCACAGCCTACCCAAGTATTGTTGCTGACCATATCATGACCACAGTGTAACACACCATGTCTCAAAGCTCAAATCATCTTGAACTGGTTTACTGAACTGAAAAGGAGTTCACTGTACTCAAATGGGTTCCACAGTCACCAGATCTCAATCTAATAGAGCACCTTTGGGAGGTGGTTGAACGGGAGAGTCACATCATGGGTGTCCAGTCAACAAACCTGCAGCTAACTATGTTTCCAGCACTTTGTTGAATCTACACCAAGAGGAATTTAGGCTGTTCTGAAGATAAAAGGGGGTTCAACCCAGTACTAGCAAGGTGTACCTAACGAAGTGGCCAGTAATTGTGTGTGTTCTTTTTCTGAGGCAGAATGCATGTACAACATACATCTTTAATAGGGAAAAAGTATTCGGTTTTAAGTTTAAATTTATTGGGGTTTTCTGAAATCGACAGGGTCAAAAATATAGATACGGGACCAAGTATACATACCGCACACCTAAAATATCCCATGGCAAGTTATAACTTGACCAGTTGCTTTCAGTAGCCAACAACAAGCTTGAACAAGTTTCTGGTAGAATTTTGGATATTTGACCACTGGAACACCCCATTGTGTCCAAGTTTCAATTGTCTTCAGGTTATGCTGAGGAATTCCAAGGTAGTATTCCTTCACCATTATTCCACACACTTTGTGCAAGGCATCAGTTCCACTGGCAGCAAAATCATGATGCTACCACCACCATGCTTAACAGCTGGTATTCAATAGGGTTCAATGTCTCACCTTTACTCCTCCAAAAATACTCACCTAACCATAAGACTTTCCACCAGAAAGCCATGGGGTCAGCTGCACAGCTGGAAACTGTAGTCCAGCAGCTTCTAGTTCATGGTAGGTCTGTGCCTTGGTGGTTCTTGGGTTGTTCCTGACCATCTGAACCAATTTCCTCTGAGCTTGGGTGACACTTTGGGTCTTCTTCTCCCAATAACTTGTACTTACACATAGTTGTTTGAACTGATGATCTTGGAATCTGCAGTTGTTTATAAATGGCTCCAAGAGACCATTCCTGACATCTGCACCAAGCTCCCATTGTACTGTTTGGTCAATCCAATGAATGCCATCAAGGAAGCTCTTTTTATGTGGGCACAGAAAAGCCCTGTAGTCAATCACTAACAAAAAGTTACAGTTTTGACCCTATATGTATAATTTTGACCTTGCGTTGATTTCAGAAAACCCCTCCAAAAATTTAAACACACACACATACATACACACACATACACAAAGTCATTCTATACCTTGTATGCAGCTATGAGCTGCGAACAATTTCTGTTTTTCCTAATACTTTTATTAGTGCCGGTTAATTTCCAGTGGCGCAGGAAAGTTGAGTCTGCATTCTTCTGCATGTAGGTTATCAAGTCATTCTTTGGTAATTCATCTGTGCCAAGGTACTGTTCCACATGCTCTACAGACCAGCAACCCTACAACAGGAAGAACCAAATGTTGGTCTTTCCTGATTGTAAGTTTCACTCAATACACATGCATTAAAACAGGCCTAACCACTAAAAGGACCATGCAATTACCAAGATTATTCACTAGGGTCATTATGTCTCCCCATCAACAGCCTCTTAGCTACAAGGTTAGTGATGACAGACAGTCTACTGACAGCCACAGGAAAAAAAGTCACAGGCAGTTTTTAATGAGTTGGAGAGAATGAGCGAAAGAGATAAATAAGTGTTGCTGCAAGAGAAGAGGAGGAGGGCAGCAGGTAAAAACACATTACCATCTTCCCACTTTCTTTCTCTTTGTCGGAGTCCTTCAACTCTCTGTACATTATCCTATAAAATAAGCATACAGCTAATGTAAATGATAACACAGGATGAAAGCAGTAACATGGTACACAAGCAGTATTTTAAGGCAACACAGAAGTGTAAGTAACTCACGTGTATGTCGGCTCCCAAATGCGTCGAAGCTTGTCAGATTTAATGCTGCCATTACAGGAGAGCTGCAGTAGCTTTTGGACATAGTAGAAAATGGTGGATTTGTAGTTGGTGAGAGGTAGTTCAACTTCCCGTGTGGTTCCCAGGCCTGCCACCTTCAAGATGAGAGCCAGATGGGGGGAGGGAGCACATTCCACCTCCTCCAGCACCTCTGAACGAGGTGTACCTGCATGAGTCACAAAACAGATAATTAACTTGGAACAGTTTTTGTTTTTTTTTGTAATCAGCAGCAATGTTCATTCTGATCTCATTTTCATGTTACATTTTTCAGTCATGTATTCCACAGAACATAAGAGTTTCAGTTAGAAAATTTGAACTTGTAAGTGTATTTGGGCAATGGTGGAAATCACACCAAGTTGCATTTGAGAAAAGACCTGCAAACCAAAGATCAAGGCTGTAAATGTTACTACAAAAGAGGGGTACCTGGTGTAGGGATGTCCAGATCAGTGGTTTGCTGGACGTTGGTCCGGCCTGGTCTGGGGTCAAACGCCGGGACTAAAGCAGAAAACTGCCGTTTCAGCACAAAGTCATCATCCCACGTTCTACGCCGACCCCCTTTGGTTTCATATTCCTCCTCCTCCTGCCAGGCCAGCATTAAACATCACACAATTTATACACTGCCTTTATGCTTCAAGGAATTACATAAACATGCGAATCACATATATGCCTTTTCATCTCACCACAAGCATGCTTTTCACAGGAACCATGCTGATAGGAAATAACATTCATTTGCATGGAACAAATCAATCCAGACATTTCCCAACAGGATAAAAAGAAAAAGGAGCAACAAATGATATAAAATTATATTAAAAAGAAAATGTATTTCCATTACCACAAAAGGAAACCAAAATCTAACTCAACAACTAAGTGGCACTGTACTGTTATCAAAACTACAACAAGTTTTACCCTATGTATATGAACGTGGTAACCAAGGTTGACCCTGGACCGTACCAGAACTTCCTCATACTCCTGGTCTTCCTGATTATCATCCTCGTTCTCGTCATCGTCGTCGTCTGGTTCAGGCAAATCTTCCTCATCGTCCAGCTCTGCAAGCAACGTGTTTGCCCGGCAGCTATCCAAGAAGTCTGTGGACAAATTATAAGAAAAGAAAGAAAACAGGGAATGGGAAAATGGGAAAAATCTAATTCCAAAGAGAAGTTGTTGTTAAACATAACCAGGTAAAGAGATTAGTGAGAGGTAAATATCAAAATAAAGACAGAGAGCATCAAGATGTGCAACACAGATTAGGGGTAATGAGAGAAAGAGGCAGAAGAGGGATGTTTTGATAGGTGAATAAATCTAGTGTGGCCTACCATAGAGCGAAAACTCAGCCTCCTGACCTGTATCGCTCTCACTAGATGTAGAGGTCAGGCTGGTCGTCAGCGTGTTACTGAGCAACTGGCCGACAGACAAACCTGTAGTGGCTGTGGCTACATTATTGCTGCTGGTTACTATGGAGGTGGACATTGTAACGGTGGAGGTGGTACCAGTGGTGGTAAGGTTAGGAAAGCTCTGTGCACCCATGAGAGGAGAGGCTACAAAACACAAAAGTAATTATGCTATTAGTTTAAAAAAAAAGTAGACGAGACAAGTATGCTTAAAATATAGCATTAAAAAATTGAGATGTATTACTGTATACACGAGATAGTTTTGCTCTTAAGAACTCAACTTATCAAAAATATGCAAAGACTGGTGTTCAGTTGTATAATAATGTGTTCATATGAAACGTTGATACTAAGGCCCTACTTGAACTTCACATTAAATGTCTATCCCATTTTTTTAATTAAACAAAGGTTTTGTTAAAAAAATTTAAAAACAAAAAACAAAAAAAAAAACAGAAGTCTGTGCACATTGCACATCACCGCAGGTTTCCAAAAAAATGCATCTGCATCATGACCCAAAGCAGGGCTTTGTGCAGAAGTCTAGATGATGCATAGAGAAGTATAATAATTCTTAATAAAATAAATAAAAAAATAAAAAAGCAAGAAACACACATTTCCCCATCCATCTACACTTGCTAAAGAAACTAGCTTTGTGTCTCAAATGTCATATTTATGCCCTATACAAGGTCATTACTGAGTATCAACACTAACTTATTTGTCTACTGTTTGAACCTCTCATGTCCCCTTCACACCTACCAAAGGTCTGTTTTGTCTAACAATCTAAAGTGTATTCAAGATTAGTAAATACTTTTGTATGCAAGGTGCCCGGTTTTGACTTGAGATGCAAACCATAGCAACAATCTTAACTACAGTGGTAAGTTTTGAGACAAGAGCTGAGAGGGTGTCTAAAATGACTGCGCATGAAATCGCATAACATTTTACAGTTTGACTCGGAAACCTGATGGACAGTGAGGGATGTATCGGCCCTATGACACGTTATCTAGCAAATGTCACTTTTAAATCTTCTGGATAAACACAAGACATGCGGGCAAGTGTGTGAACAGGGCCACTCGCATAGCCACTGCTTCTGCACAAGCATGCGCCGAGTACAAACCACAGCCCTCTGCTCTGCATCGGGTTCAATTACACCACCCCGGTTTTCACATGACAACAAAACATTACCCAACTAGACTGGTAAGTCAGGGCTTAAGGAATATTTCTTTGGTTCTTTCTTTTGGTTTTGGTACCAGTCAAAAGTTTGGATACACCTCAAATTCAGTGGTTGTTCATTATTTAAAAAAACTTCTGCATTGTAGATTAATACTAAAGTCATCCGAACTATGAAGAAACGCGTATGGAATTATTTAGTAAACCAAAAAAGTGTTAAACAAACCAGAATCTGTTTTATATTTTAGGTTCTTCAAAGTAGGCACCTCTTGCTTACCTCTTAGCATTTTCTCAGTCAGCTTTATGAGATAGTATTAACACAACAGTTGTGTCTTGCCAAGAGTTCATTTCTTGAATTTCTTGCCCTCTTAATGTGTTTGAGACATCAGTTGTGTTGTGAAGAGGTAGAGTTGGTATCCAGTGAATAGCCCTATTTGAGTATTGTTCAAATCCATATTATGTCAAGAACGACTTAAGTAAAACGATGGGATCAATTTGGGATGAGTTGGACTGCAGAGTGAAGGCAAAGCAGCCAACAAGTGCTCAGCACCTCTGGGAAGTTTACTACATGATTAATTATGTGTTCTTTCATAGTCTGGATGAATTCAATATTAATTTACAATGTAGGAGAAAAAATAAAAAAAGAAAAACATTGAATGAGAAGCTGTGTCCAAACTTTTGACTAATACTGTATGTATGTTACAGAATGACCCAAAATAATGTTAAATGTCCAGCAGTCTTATAACATAAATCTGGAATAAAAAAAAATTAGTGTGGCTAAGGGTTGAGGTAGCAGATCATTTATATGATCTATTTTGGATTAGTTCGACAAAAAGGATGGGAAGCCCTACAAAGGCATTATATTAAAAATAATACAATATGAGCATAGCGCTATTCAATTACACACTGCCAAACTAGTTTTAGATACCTAGTGATGTTAGAAAAACGATGTTAGTCAAGCATTTTTAGCCAAGGATTTTGTGCTACGGCATCAAGCGGTTTCTTACCTTAACTTTTTAGTTGTTTGCCAAGTTTACTGCTATAATTGCCAGTTATCTTTCTATACAGTTATCTAGAGTGTCAAGG
The DNA here is from genome assembly GCA_024363135.1 of Leptodoras oyakawai. NCBI lineage: Eukaryota > Metazoa > Chordata > Actinopteri > Siluriformes > Doradidae > Leptodoras > Leptodoras oyakawai. The sequence continues at coordinate 3,791,688 of JANCOA010000002.1, read as the reverse complement.
CCACATACTAGTTGCACTTTTCCAGAAGTAAACAAGCATGCAAATAAATCATTTTTATACTACAATTATTTGTACTAATTACAATGAATTTCTATCACTTAGCAACAAGTGTCCCTATCAAACCATCCATTACACATCCCTGTTATGCAGAAATTGCCCAGCCAACAATCAAGCATAATCTAGTTTCTAACATTAGTGGGGAATGGCAAAACATGTCTAAAATGTCAAGGAGCTCAAACCAATAATACTAGCAGCCTGGCAAGCCACGGCTACTCACCGGACGCAGCTGCAACGTTGCGGCCAATTGTGTTGGTATTGTTGTCACTGCTGCTGCGGCTCAGGTTCATGTTGTTGGTGGCGTTGGTGCGTGCCATGTTGGGAGCTCGGCGCACAAATGACTCCATGAGACTGGCCTCACGTGACGACAGGTTAGGCACACTGGCACTCGAACTCATAGGAGCACCAGCTGCAAGCAGTGAGCTGACTGAAAGGCGAGCACCAGTGCCTGGGCCCAAGGGCCTCTGGGACACTGCAGCCTTGCCAGATGAATCAGAGACGGAGCTGACATCGGGTGAACTGACGCTAACTGGCCCCACAGAGATGGCTGTTGATTCACTCTTGGGCTCAGCACTTTCGCCGGATGCAGAACCACCCTCGGCTGTGGAGAGAACCACAAGTGGCTCCTGTCCCTCTGTCCCAGTGGGTCCACCCCCCTCAAGTGCGCCCTGCTCAGACAGGCCCTCAAGCCTGCGAGCAGAACCAAGGCTGACATCACCACATGCTGAGCTGCTGCTGCCCTTGCGACCAGAAGATGCAGATGATGGGCCACCCCTGTCCGGACAGTTGTTTTTGGCTAGGCTGGTCCAGGGAGTTGGTGGGCCTGCAATAGCGCACGAAACAGTTTTGGGTGACGGCGCAGACTCGGGGTCGTACCCCGGCGCTAACTTCAGGTCAAACTTCCCTTCCGCACCCATGCGGTAGGAGTTCGAGCCACCAGCATCCCAGGTGACATCAATCCAGCCTGGAAGAGGATGGGAAGGAGGGGGGTACATGAACAAGTGAGACCCAGTCAAGGGAACTGAGAAAGACAGCAGTGAGCCAAAGATGGCAGCACTGCCCGACACTACAACAGAGATTGAGTATTAATCAATTTCAACCTCTTCCCCTTTACAATTCAACCAATTTAGATATTTTGGATGGGGAATGTTCAATGCTACTTTGTGAAGTGTTGTCAAAAAAGAAAAAAGAAAAAAAAAAAAAAAAAAAAAAAAAAAAAAAAAAAATCACAAATGAATGAACTGCTAATTCTCCCACAGCACAAGTCAGGTATGTTACTACCAATATACAACTCTCAGAAGCTCTCATTTCAGTGTCCCAGCCCCTACTGACTGGCCAGTGTTTCTCACAGAACTAGATTATATTTGTGGAGGTAAGCATGGGTGGAAGGGATATGGATTGAAGAAGCAACAAACAAACATCAAGTTAAAGAATTAACATAAAATATCACCTTGCACAAGCAGTTGGTATTGACTAGCAGCTATACAGAGTTTGTTAACCTTGATGAGAATAACAACTTATTTAAAGAGATTGAGAGCATTGTATTAAGATAGACTGACTTAGAATTAACTAGAACGCATCAGTTATGGACAAATTTTGTGGACAAATTTGTGCAGAGATGTTCAGGAAAATGTTCAAGGGTTTGCAATGAGGGGCTGTATAAAAAGTCACCTTGGGTATACGAGAGCTTGTGGACATTCATTTTCCACTTTCAGCAATAAGTTAAGTGTCTAAAAGCTGCATCCCTAAAATTTACATGCACCTAGAGTAACTGTGGTTTCAGGAACAACTGGCTTAACCACAGCCTGATGTTCGCAGCTCTACAATTAAATAAGATCAAACCCATCTTAAATCATCATGGCAATCAATGTTGATATTGTGGGCGGCCGCCACAAACAAATCAACGTAAGGGGAAACACTGCTGGCAGTCACGTTTCAGGGAAGAGTCACCCACTACACTTTGTACCCATGCAACACACCAGTCTTTCAAAATGAGTATACTGCTTACTCACTATATGGAAGTAAAGTGTTCTGGACAGACAATAGGGGTGTAACGATACACAAAAATTCAATATGTTTTGATACGCTGATGTCTTAATATGACAGATTCTCAACACAGCAAATATACACCTGCAAACGCATCATAGAAATCCATTTTCAATTTACTAAAACATTCAATATTACACAATTCAATAACTGAACAATAACTGAAACTTAATAATGAGAGCCGGAATGACTGAATTCAACATAAAAACAAAAACCATGTAGTAGAACAAAACAAATTTAACCTTGGTCTGGTAACTTTCACTGGCATGGCCCCTTTGCAAATGGAGCATGGCTGAATTATGGTGCTGTTAACTAGCTGTGCACTCAGACTCTCTGTAACCATTGATTTGTTATACTGTAATGTTTCATTCCATCACTCACTGGGAGCAAACACTTCAAACATATAACTTTCTCACAAAAATGTATTGCTATCCCAATGGGATTTACAGCCTTCTGCATTGCCAAAAAAGGCAACATTGAAGACCATAACTATAAAATATACACTGAAGTACCACAAACACTGGGACTGGAGCCTATGCTAAACATGCATAGCAGTGCCACCTATGCACATCACTGGTTGTGTCCGCCAGTGCGTATATAAAAGAGAAAGACATCTATGGAAGCTTCTAGAGCTGATTCGGCAAATTATCATGATTTTGAGATTTTCAATGTGGTTTAACAGTTGAAGCTTGTGAGTTCTGCTTGGTCATAGCATTTCAGATATAGAAGAAAATTTTGGATTTTCACGCATGAGCATTTCAAGGGTGTACCGTGACTAAGAGCATTTCCAGCAAACCCTTGAACTCATGACAACAGTGAGGACATTAAAAGGCTTTGGGTGAATGTGACCAGCGTCAGCTGCCAAGTATCATTTCATGCGATAGGCGTGCAACACTGCCTCAAGTTACATTGGAATTCAACACTGGGGCCTCAACAAACATCAGCGCAAGTTATCCAATGAAAGAGACACTGTTTATTTAATATGTGATCAACATTACATGCAGTTCTGTCTTCTGTGGCAAAAAAGTCACCCCACACACGTTCTGCCATACAGCAGTCGAAGAGCAAATAGACCTTTGAGGTCCAGGGTATAGACCTACAGCAAAAATGCCTCTTAATATGAGAGTGCCAAGAGGTTAGGCCACAGACCTCTCAGCTAGAGATGGAACTTGAGCTTGAGTTGTACGAATGGTATATTGCCTGGCTCAAAGCTGGACTTGGACAACAACTCCCAACTCGGTTTGGAATCTAAACAGAGACTTTCCTTATGGATAAAATCATGAACAAATCATGAAAGTGTTAAACCAAATATGTTGCATATTTTAGATTCTTCAAAGTAGACACCTTATGCTTTGATTACAGCTTTGCACACTCTTGGCATTCTCTCAATCAGCTTCATGAGGTTATCACCTGAAATGGTTTTCC
>JANCOA010000002.1:3766823-3788060 GCA_024363135.1 Leptodoras oyakawai | reverse complement strand
TAATGATGGACTGTCATTTTTCTTTACTTAGTTGAGTCGTTCTTGCCATAATATGGATTAGAACATTACTCAAATAGCTATTCACTGTACACCTGTAAACTCTACCTCTTCATAACACAACTAATGGTCTCAAACACATTAAGAGATTCAAGAAATGAACTCTTGACAAGGCACAGCTGTGAACTGAAAGCCATTCCAGGTGACTACTTCGCAAATCTGACTGAGAAAATGGCGAGATGTGCAAAGCTGTCAACTAAGCAGCAGCTAAGAGGTGCCTACTTTGAAGAATCTAAAATATAAAACATTCTGGTTTGTTTAACAGTGCACAAAATGTTAAAATAATGAAAAGCCACTGAATTAAAGGTGTGTCCAAAATTTTGACTGGTACTGTATTATGCAATCAAGTTTAAATCACATTTATTGGCTTTTCAGGTGCTCTACCAGTTATGCTGCTTTTTTATAATATTTTATACTTCTAAATGGGAGTCAGAAATTAGGGGTGTAATGATGCACTCGATTCGATGAACAAAAAAATGCCTGAGATGTCATTCTAACCACAAACAGAATTCCCCAGATGCCGTTACCCATTTCTCAGGTACTGTAAATTACAGCAGCATAGGCTGATGTTTGAAAGCTACTGAAAAGCTTGTTTTAACATTTATGTGGTTGTGTAACCATCTAACCTACAGTCCATGTCAGTTGTAGTGATCTATTGATCACTTTCTGGTAAAAAAAAAAGAACATAATCACGTGACTAAATAAACACACTCCATGTTTTAACTCTATGGTTTCTCAGATTAGGATCTCCGATATTCAAAAGGTGCAACTGCACAAGATGAATAATTAATAGAAAGCTGATTTCCATGATTTGAATTTCATATTTCCATCCTTGAAATGCCCTGGATGCTTAAATCTCAGAAAAGAACCTACTTCCAGTAATGATCTTCATCACGTCCAGCTGCAAAAACCTTCCATGTGATGAATGACTGAAGTACTTTGTGCAATAAACGCAGTGTGGCTTAAAGTAAAAACAAAACACTTTTTACTTTAAGCCACACTGCATGAGCAAGACTGCTGCGGTGTTGAATATCAACATATCTAATATACTGAATATACCTGGCAATATGGGCAAGCTCTACAAACAAGAAATTATTTAGTAACTGATGGATGTTTTGATTATTTTTGAACTGTGAAAGTAATTAGTTCCCAAAGAAACCATAGCTGGATAGGGCATTGATGTTTCTAATGCACAGACTAATCAACAGCCCATAATAAACTATTGCTATAACACTGAAATGTACCAGGGCTGTTAGAAACATCCACATTCTAAGAGTCCCCACTTGTCCAATCAAATTAGTGGACAGTTGTACAAGTCACCCTAAAATACACCCATAAATGTTCATTTGGTAGCAGGTGTGCTGTGTATCTAGCCTGAGTGCTAGCAAATTACATTTATTTTCAATAATGCAAGACTTATTTTGCTAGATACAGTATGTATATTTTCTAACATTTATCAAGGATGTGCTTTACTTGGTACTCTGTGCACTGCAGTATTTTCTTTATTAAAGTATTGTTTTACTTTAGCACAAAAAAAAATTCCTACAACAAACTAATTTTCACTAAGGTGCATGAAAAACCTACCTGGGACTTGCAAAAAGTGACTTGTCTATCATATAAGCAGCTTCAGACAAAGAGGCAACACAAATATACGGAATCACTAAAATCACAGCCACTGTGTGGAGTCTCGGGGAGTAGGCTGGGCCAATGACTGACCAGTGCACACCTAGTGCGCACACAGTGTCATTTCTGTCCTTCTGTCCTCTGAACTTTAATTAAATAGTCAATAAAAGGAAAGAGATAAAGACTTGGGTGAACTTGTCACTGTCCTACTCAGAGTAAAAAGAGCTCATCTTGAAAGACTGATCCGCTGGCAAGTTGTTTCAAAAGTTTAGTTGAGAAGAGGTAGTTGAAAGTCAGGGTGATGTTGCATCAGGCAATTAAATGTGTTTAAGTACTAACTCTCTCCCAACACGTGTCTTAACTGCCATACACCAGAGGCTGGTTTATCAACATAAGAGCTTCTGAAGATTATAGAATTGTGCATCCACAGCAATATACCAAAACCAAAGCTGGAAACTAAACTGATTTCAGATCAGGCTTTTTGATTTGGATGCAGTCTCTCTCATACCTGCATTTAACAGTGCAGATTAGTCATTTTAAGCCTTCCTCTTAGCCAGACTGGATTCATTCAGTTTTTAAAGCAGATTAATTCAATTATATACACAGCAACAGAATAGGTAAGGCTATACAATGTTCACCAACATGATGGCCTGTTTTTCCCAGGAAACCCAACAACACATAAAAATTCACTTGGTGATCAAAATGTATTTTCTTTAGATAAACTGACTCTGCAGTATGTCAGTTATTCGTAACTAGCTTTTAAATATTCAGTTTGCCATAAACCTTGTCTGGAATTACTGCAAACCAATATGAAATACATTGTTGAGCAATTGTGGCGTGTTTTATAGTGCAACAAACAGATTTAACAACTACTACTATGTAGGGTTAACTAGAAAGTTGCAGGTACCAACACAAAACCGTGTCACTAAAGAGTCTACAATTCTTACCATTATGGGCCTCTCCAGTCACAGTGCCCTCTCCAGGAGGGTTGCCGTCCTGATCCCTCCACTTCCAGTCGATGCCACGTACCACCCGGGCCCCTGGAACTATGTACTTCATTACCTGAGAGCGGAAGAGGCGGCGTTGTCGGCGCAGGTTAGCTTCGGCCTCCTTAACAGCTTTACCTAACAAACAAAAGAATCGGGGCATGGGTACAATTCAATATTAATACCCGTACATACTGCAGTAAAAACCAAATATCAGGATGCACATTCTTTCCAACATTGAAATTTACTGTTCCACTTAACTACTGAATTAAGAACAACACAAGCAATGGCATGGCAAGACATGGCAATTTCTTACCAAGCTGATCTTCACACACGCCAGTGACCGTGCCATAGATCTCCAGTCCAGACAGTGAGAGATAGTGTGTTTGTCCACTGGCGTTCTTCCCCATCTGTTTAATACGGATGTGTCTCCAGCCATGCTTCTCATCTTTGGATGGGTCCAAAGGCCATGTGGCAGTTGACCTAAGATGAAAAACATGCATGCCGTTATCACAGTAAAGGAAACTCAGCATCAATGCAAAATGGACACAATTCACACAGCCAAAGCACTGAATCAAGGCTGAATCACATTCTCATTACAAAGAGTGTTAAGTGTTTAACAGTATCTGAGTAATAACCATAAAATGAAAGCACCAGAGTTTGAGTAAACTGACAAAACATCCAGTATGTGTAACCACACTAAAATTAACCTTCTTAAAAAGTCTGCAATATGATGTAATGAAGATAAATGAGGAGGATCAGTGTGAAGTGATGCAGTATTTCATCAGGCTCCTAAATGGCACAACTATAATCATTCATCCGAGTGTTGAGGGATTGCAAGTTTCAGTCAGTGATACCACAGCTGTCTATGGCTAGAACTTCAAGTTAGCTAAAGTCCAAGAATACATGGCCCTGCTCTTAGTCCTACACAGTCAAAGTATACAACAGTGCAGCTAAGACTCATCTCAAACTAGTAGTGGCTGTATTTAAATGGCAAAATGATTAGTAGATGACTCGATTAACAATATAATAAATGGTGATGGTGCTAATTTAACTAAAGCCAGTACCTCTCCAAACCTAAGGACACATACCTGACTGCATAATTCTGTAAGTCACAAGCAACATTTTGCTCGACACAGATGATTGAAACATCAAAGGTGTTTCAGAGACAGATATCGTTATATTTACTGCCCCCCAGGCCTGTTTGTTTACACTGCACTTTTTAGCAAGCTTTCAAAAACTCAACACACATAAAAAATTAATGTAAAGCATTCTGTCACAAGCTAATGACTTTCATCCTGTTCACAGCTCACGTTGAAGTTCAAGTGTGTGCCTTGCGAGTTCTGCCAACAACGTCACTCGCTCTGTCTGGTTACGACAGTCTTGTTTATGTCTTCCTCCTCTGTCCCTGTTATTAACCTACACTCTCTTTTACCTATTACAACATGGGTCATCACCCAAACAGATTAAAAATGTGTGTGTAAAAGCACAGTAGCCTATGCTTGTTTGAATTTGTTTTGATTGGACATAACATTTAATGATAATAAAATTGATCAAAAACAGAAAATACAGAATTCTGCTAAAATACAATGGATTTCATGGGGCCCTTACAAACATGTCTATGATATCTTTAATGTATTCTAGCAACTGTTTTTGTTTAGTCAAACAAAATTAAAACAAAAAGAAATCCACCTTACCCTGGCTCATTGAGGCTGCCATCATCCACATGGGTGTACAGAGTCATCCAGTTCTGACCATCCTTAGAAACCTGGAAAACCCAATTGCGAAGGGCAGAGCGACCGTAGCCACGGGCATGGCGTAGTGTGTAGGCTGAGGGAATGACCCAGAGGCCCAGGTCCACAGCAAACCAGGCATTTTTGTCATCATTGGTGTGGCAGTTTAGGGCAGAGCTGTCTCTGCTCAGAATGTCTTCTAGACGTCCGTAGGGAAGATTCCTGCCCTCTGATGAGGTCACCACCACCAGGCCATAAGCTGCAGGGTTTACCCACTCATATGCAGTCCTGAAAGAGATCAGGTCAAAAACACACAGAGCTTACAATCAAGTCTACTGGAGACCACAGACATTACATTTGTGGAATTTTCCTACAATAGTTATTAGGTTACCTCTTTTTTAAATTTAGTTTAAACTGTATTAGTGCGCAACAGCTTAAAAAAATCTGACCGACTGACCCACAAAAACAGTATGTAACATACTGTAACAGTATGTTTACACAAATGGCTGAAATTTCAGAATGTTATTTGAGTTGAACCTTCGATGATTGAAGACAATGAATTCAACAATCTTGAAGAAGGCTTCTTGAACACGAATATTACCACATGCAAATATGCATAAATACAAAAACCATTTATGTCCTCTTGAACTTTTGAAAAGTAACATTTTGAGGGACATGTTCTTCTGACTCCATTCCCTTGGAAAATGTAGATTTCCTTCATTTTCATCCCAAATCACAACAGATGATGCACCAGTATAGTGGTATGTGAAAAAGTCATAGAGTATAGGAAATTAAAAGCAGTATACCACCTACCATTAGTCACACCGGCAATATTTCAGTCAGTTATGTAAAAATACTTGCAATAATGCAATACAGACATGCAAGAATACTTCAAAGCCCTTCCAACAAGCTGAAGAAAAGCTTCTTTTTTGAAGTGACATTAGAAACACGCAAAGGACACGTTGCTTTCTGACTGTACTAACCGTAAACTATTTCAAAATGGAAACTATATCACTGAAAGCAAGTAGTCCATACAAGATTCCCAGGAAAGCTTAGACAAGATTCCAAACAAGCGGCTTACTTTGCATTTGTTCCAATCCAGTACACAATCCCATTCTCATCGAAGTCATGCTGGTGCCTAAAGGTGAAACTTTGACCTTCCCTTAATTTCCTAACAAAGATGAAGGAGGCCCTATCGAAGTCATACCACTGCTTTGCCACCTGTTGGACAAGAGACAGATGTTAACTTATTTCAAAGTGCACAGGAAACACAGTAAATAAAATGATGGTAAATCTCTTACCATCTTAAGCAGATACTGCTCCAGAGACTCAACAGTAGCCAGAGGCTCCATCTTGAGCATCCTGCCAGTCCGATCAATTAAGGCTGTCTCACCTGGAGCCCGCTCCAGACGAAAACGCAGCCTCCTGGTCAGAATCTAAAAAACCCTCACAAAATTTACTAATCAACTACATCAAGTACATAAAGTTATACAATTTTAGAACCACATATAACTGCAAAAGTGCATTAGTCAATTTCCTTTGCCTGTCACAAAACGAATGTCAATTTAACACTTTACCTGCTAAAAATGTATATGCAATAAATTTAATGTATTTAGTTGGCTGCCTAGCTTTTGCCACTTGCTCACAACTTTCTGTAATTATTTGGATCATTTAAATGCAATGCATGCAATTATGCCACTTTAATTATGAACTCATCCATTTCTTTTACTTTATGTGATGAAAAAAGAGGCTTGCAAGAGAGTTCACCTGCAAGTTGTATGCTGAGCCAGGTGTGTCATACAAGTGAAGAGGTAGCCTTTCTATAGACTCCAACACTGCTATTAATTTGCGGATTAAGGCAACTGCGGGTCGGCTAAAAAAAAATAAAAAAAAAAAAAAGCAAATACATTTGGTAAAGCATATTTAGCACATAACATATCTTTGGTTATAAAAAGATGGTTTCCTACCTTTCATCATCTTCATTTTCACTGAATGCAGTTTTGAACACATTGATCCTCTCCATCAACTGCTTACAATCATGTTTCAGATCAAGGTCCACACTCTAAAGACAAAAACGAAGTTACAAACAGCAGAGTAAAAGGAAACCAGTATAAATGCAGCCATACAACGTACAGCCATCTGTAAAACCACATGACTCACATTATTAAGAACAGTAAAAAGTGCTTGCACAAGGCCACTGCTGCACATTTCATAGGGAGAGATGGTGTTCTCATCCTTAAGAACCACTATCAAATTTTCTAAAGCAGTTTTCATCAGGTCTCGCCACGTGTTCTCTCCCTCGATGCACTACAACAGAGCAGAAAGGACATGCACTTTAGTTTGGATAAGAAACTAGAGCTGCAAAAATTTCAACAATAGACAAAAATACTCAATAAAATTCAATAATAAAAATGGCAACAAATTTCATTATCGATGACCTGGAATTCAGTAAGTGGTGCCATGATGTTATGAAGCATGCTGTGTTGCTACATTACTAAGATTAGACAAAAAAAGCAACTGATAGAGGTCCATCCATCCATCCATCTTCTTATGCTTATCTGGGGCCAGTTCGCAGGGGCAGCAGTCTAAGCAGAGATGCCCAGACTTCCCTTTCCCCTGACACCTCAGCCAGCTCCCGGGAGGAATCACAAGGCATTCCCAGGCCAGCCGAGAGACATAGTCCCTCCAGCGTGTCCTGGGTCTTCCCCGAGGTCTCCTCCCAGTGGGGCGTGCGTGGAACACCTCCCCAGGGAGGTGTCCAGGGGGCACCAGAAAAAGATGTCCGAGCCACCTCAACTGGTTCCTCTCGATGTAGAGGAGCAGCAGCTCTACTCCGAGCTCCTCCCAAGTGACCAAGGATCTCACCCTATCTCTAAAGGAGCGCCCGGCCACCCTCATTTCAGCCGCTTATATGTGCGATCTTGTTCTTTCGGTCATTACCCACAGCTCATGACCATAGATGAGGGTAGGAACACAGATTGACCGGTAAATCGAGAGCTTAGCCTTTCGGCTCAGCTCTTTCTTCACCATGACGGTCCGGTACACCGACCGCATGTCTTTGGCGGCGGCACCAATCCGCCTGTCAATCTCACGCTCCATCCTTCCCAAACTCGTGAACAAGACCCCAAGATACTTAAACTCCTCCACTTGGGGCAGGACAACAACACCAATCTGGAGAGGGCAAGCCACCTTTTTCCTATCGAGAACCATGGCCTCGGATTTGGGGGTGCTGATTCTCATCCAAGCCGCTTCACACTCGGCTACGAACCGCTCCAGTGCCTGCTGAAGGTCCTGGCTCGAAGAAGCCAACAGGACATCATTATCTGCAAAAAGCAGGGACGATATCCTGAGGTTCCCAAACCGGACTCCCTCCGGCCCCCGGCTGCGCCTAGAAATTCTGTCCATGAATATTATGAACAGATCCGGTGACAAAGAGCAGCCCTGCCGGATTCCAACATGCACCAGGAACAGGCCTGATTTACTGCCGGCAACACAAACCAAGCTCCTGCTCCGGTCGTACAAACACCCAACAGCCCATAGCAAAGGGCCCCAGACCCTGTACTCCCGGAGCACCCCCCACAGAATACCCCAAGAGACATGGTCGAATTCCTTCTCCAGATCCACAAAAAACATGTGGACTAGTTGGGCAAACTCCCATGAACCCTTGAGCACCCTCTGGAGGGTATAGAGTTGGTCCAGTGTTCCTCAGCCAGGACGAAAACCGCATTGTTCCGCCTGAAACTAAGGTTCGACTAACGGCCAAATACTCCTCTTCAGTATCCTGGCATAGAATTTCCTAGGGAGGCTGAGAAGTGTGATCCCCCTATAGTTGGAACACACTCTCCGGTCACCCTTCTTAAACAGGGGGACCACCACCCCAGTCTGCCACTCCAGTCACCGCCACACGATGTTGCAGAGGTGTGTCAACGAAGACAGCCCAACAACATCTAGAGACTTGAGATACTCCGGGTGGATCTCATCCATCCCCGGGGCCCCACCGAGGAGCTTGCAAACCACCTCAGTGACTTCGGCTTGGGTGATGGGTGAGTCCACTTCAGAGTCCTCAACCTCACCTTCCTCGTTGGAAGACGTGACGGTGGGATTGTGGAGATCCTAGAAATATTCCTTCCACCGCCCAACGATATCCTCAGTCGAGGTCAACAGCTCCCCACTCGCACTGTAAACAGTGTTGGCAGGGTACTGCTTCCCTCTTCTGAGACGCCGAGCAGCAGCACGCTTAGCCTCCCAGAACCCGTCGGCTGTCTTGGAAGACCCAGAAGCCAACATGGCCTGATAAGCTGAAGAAGACCCGACACCACAGCTCCGAACGGCCGCATCAACAATCGGCGTCCCCAGCTTCCCCTGGTAGCTGTCAGAAGTTCTCCTGGAGGTGGGAGTTGAAAACCTCCCATTTGCCCCCCTCCAGGTGTCACTGTCGTTGCCCACATGGCCGGTGAAGTCCCTCAGTAGAACAACGGAGTCCCTAGTTGGGTCATTTTCCAGTACCCCTCCCAAGGAGCCCAAAAAGGTCGGACACTCTGAATTGCCATTTGGCCCGTTGGCACAAACAACAGTCAGAGCCCTAACTCCTACCCGAAGGCGCAGAGAGGCGACTCTCTTGTTCACTGGTAAACCCCAGCACGAGGCAACTGAGCTGGGGAGCTATAAGCAAGCCCACATCAGCCCGTCGTCTCTCACCCTGGGCAAATCCTGAGTAGTGGAGGGTCCAGCCCTTCTCAAGGAGTTGGGTTCCAGAGCCCAAGCTGTGCGTGGAGGTGAAGCCGACTATCTCTAGCCCGTACTTCTCAACCTCCCGCACAAGCTCAGGCTCCTTCCCCCCAGCGAGGAGACATTTCACTTCCCAACAGCTAGCCGCTGTGTCTGGGGATCGGGCCGCTGAGGACCCCGCCTTCAACCGCCACCCAATCTACATGGCACCTGTCCCCAATGGTTTCCTCTGCGGGTGGAAACTATACTGGTTTACTGCCAGCAACGTGAACCAAGCTCCTGCTCCGGGTGTACAAAGAATCCAAGGTTTGACTAATGGCCGGATTCTCCTTTCCAATATCCTGGCGTAGACTTTCCCAGGGAGGCTGAGAAGTGTGATTGCCCTGTAGTTGGAACACACTCTCAAGGGGGCCACCACCCCAGTCTGCCACTCCAGGGGCACAAATATGTTCTTGAATAATTTATTGTGTTTAATGAACATAATTCACTCACATAATTCACATCGTCTTCTCACCTGTCTATTGGTATGCAGCTCCCAGGCAGACTCGAGCTGAGTTGCAATGTTTCTCAAGGTGACGACTACTCCCCTGGGCATACTTTCTACAGCTTTAAAGTGGTCATCATATAAATCTCTTGCCATTGTCTTCACCTACAGAGCCAGAGACAGAGGAAAGAAGATTATGAAGTGTGGTGGCATCTTAAATACCACTTTCCATTGCTGGGGGTGGCTCCCCCTGAAACCACTGCCTTCTCAGATAAATAATACAAAATCACAAGTAAACAAGAACTGGCAAACATCTACCTTTTGTTTTGTTTTTTCCAATTTAGATTTAAGCTTCCGTCCTCGTTTTCCAGTCCAGCCTGTCACAAATTCTGATCCTGGAAGAAATAAGCAAGAGGTATAACAAATTAAATCCACAAAGAATTAGTTGAAACAAGGCCTGTCAACTACAGAGGGCTAAGCTTTTTAAGATATACCACAAACACAAAAGTGAGTACATCCCTCAAATTTCTGCAGATTTTTAAGTATATCTTTTCACGGGACAACACTGACAAAATGACACTTTGACACAATGAAGAGTTGTCTGTGTGCAGCTTATATAACAGTGCAAATTTATTCTCCCCTCAAAATAACTCAATATACAGCCATTAATGTCTAAACCACCAGCAACAAAAGTGAGTACACCCCTAAGTGAAAGTTCCTGAAGTGTCAATATTTTTTGTGGCCACCATTATTTTCCAGAATTGCTTTAACTCTCCTGGGCATAGAATTTAAAAGAGCTTCACAGGTTGCCACTAAAATGCTTTTCCACTCCTCCATGACGACATCACGGAGCTGGCGGATATTCGAGACTTTGCTTTCCTCTTTTTTGAGGATGCCCCAAAGATGTTCTATTGGGTTTAGGTCTGGAGACATGCTTGACCAGTCCATTGCCTTTACCCTCAGCCTCTTCAATAAAGCAGTGGTCATCTTAGAGGTGTGTTTGGGGTCATTATCATGCTGGAACACTGCCCTGCGACCCAGTTTCCAGAGGGAGGGGATCATGCTCTGCTTCTGTATTTCACAGTACATATTGGAGTTCATGTGTCCCTCAATGAAATGCAACTCCCCAACACCTGCTGCACTCATGTAGCCCCAGACCATGGCATTTCCACCACCATGCTTGACTGTAGACATGACACACTTATCTTTGCACTACTCACCTGAATGCCGTCACACATGCTTGAGACCATCTGAACCAAACAAATTAGTTTTGGTGTCATCAGACCATAGGACATGGTTCCAGTAATCCATGTCCTTTGTAGGCATGTCTTCAGCAAACTGTTTGCAGGCTTTCTTGTGTACAGACTTCAGAAGAGGCTTCCTTCTCGGGTGACAGCCATGCAGACCAATTTGATGTAGTGTGTGGCATATGGTCTGAGCACAGACAGACTGACCCCCCACCTCTTCAATCTCTGCAGCAATGGTGAAAGCACTCCTACGCCTATCTTTCAAAGACAGCATTTCGATGTGACGCTGAGCATGTGCACTCAGCTTCTTTGTACGACCAACTTGAGGTCTGTTCTGAGTGGACCCTGCTTTTTTAAAATGCTGAATGATCTTGGCCACTGTGCTGCAGCTCAGTTGGTGTTGGCAATCTTCTTGTAGCCTTGGCCATCATCATGTTGCACAACATATCGTCTTTTAAGATCCTCAGAGAGTTCTTGGCCAAGAGGTGCCATGTTGAACCTTTCAGTGACCAGTATGAAGTGTGACAGCTGTACTACATATTTGAACACACCTGCTCCCTGTGCACACCTGAGACCTAGTAACACTAACGAGTAACATTTACTTCACAGCAATGTGAATCTGAAAGAATGCACAGTCTTCCAGCCACAAGAAGAGCTCAGATACAGCTAATGTTTACTAGTTGCTTCTGCCAAGGGAGCTTCTATAGTGTCAGTTTGCCACATGCACTAAGTAAACATCTATAAAGTGTAATCGTAACCGAGATACAATAAGAACTGGGCTCGATGAAGTATAACCAATAAATTTGAAATGCCCAAACCTTACTGAATGTTTTGCCCACTTCATTGAAAATACAGATACTTACTGTTCCTCACCATTCTGCCTAAAAATACCGAGATATGATTTTTGGTCCATATAACACCGAGCCAATCAGCGAAACCACTGATTTACAGCTTTACATCACCTACTACAGTAACTTAAACACTTAAATGCAAAAAGAGCACATATTTGCCACAAGCTCACCAAGAGAGGTTTCAGCAGTGAAGGAGTGCTTGGTGCCTCGGTTGGACTCGAACACAAACCCAGGCAGATCTTCTTTCAGGATGGTGGCCTGCTGACCATCTGAGTTATGAATGGCTATCTCACCCTCCTTTATACATGTGAGGGACCAGTTGCCAACTGTGAGTTTTGTGGGTCCCACTGCTGACAGAATGGGTTGGCTAGCTGTGACTGGCTTTACCTGACTTCTGGCACGCTGCAGCTTCTCCAAAAACTCACTCCGACTCTCTGAAATACCAGACATACTTTTCCTCGGTAAAGAGTAAAAACAAGCTTTTCTAAATGCAGTAGTACCTTTTATTATCCAGCAAAGAGCTCTTCTATTTAGTTATATTACAGGATGAACTTTCAGCAGTCTAAGTCAATAATGAGCATCAGTAACAAAACCAATACTAAGCTGTATGTGTAATTAGTGGAAAGGTATACTACTATACTGCATAGAAAAGGTGAGCAAAATACAAAATTACAACACGAATCACCTGAACTGTCAGAGCCTCCCTCCGGGCTGCCACTGGAGTACATTGTAGCCAATTTGCCATCCAAGATGAAGCGAAACCAGCCATTGCTACCATTGGAAAGCTCCAGAGCTGCAGCATCACTCCAGATATATAAACAGTCCCTGCCTCTAATAATAGACCAGTCCCTCCAATGGTAGGGCTTGCCCTGCTGAATCTCTTTGGCATCTTCCTGGGGTTCGTCCTCCTGAAATAACATGAACTGATTTCAAGACAGTTTACAGCCAAAGCCATATATCTTATATTTCTATATGATAAAGATTTTATTTTTTACAAATGCTGTTTGTTACCTTCTCTGGTTTGGCTTCTTCCTCATTCTCGTCATCTGAAGTAGGTCCTGCCAAAGTGGACACCTTATTGATGACACCGAGTCTGGCCAGCTGGTCCAAGAATACATCTCCTCCCTTATCAACCAGATCCCTTATGATCTGGAGTGCCAGCAAGTGACCATCATCATCATCCTGTTAGGAAAATGAGGAAAGGCATTTTGAAGTGATTTCCTTTTGACAATATAAGCCCAAAAGGACTCACCACAGAACACTACATTTGATGTAAATGGAAAGTATATACACTCACCAAGAACTTTATTAGGAACACCTGTAAACCTACTTATTCGTATAATTATCTAATCAGCCAATCATGTGGCATAAAATCACATATACACATACACCCTCAGGCGATGATCACGTCAACCATTAGAATAGGGACTGATTTTGACTGTTGCATGATTGTTGGTACCATTTCAGGTTCCACCTGTCAGCCAGGAACAGAAAGCTGTAGCTGCTATGGGCATAGGTTCACCAAAACTGGACAGTTGAAGACTGGAAACCGCATAAAGTCATGGAACCAACCTGCCTTTTGTCAACAGTGCAGGCTAGTAGAAGTGGTGTAATGATGTGGGAAATGTTTTCTTGGCATACTCTGGTCCTGTTCATACCATTCACTCACTGCTTAAATAACACAGACTATTCCAGTATTACTGTTGATCCTGTGCAATTTACTCATCTTCTAATGGCTACTCCCAGCATGATAATCCGCCATGTCACGATGCTAAAGTTGCCTCAGACTGGTTTCATACAATGAGAGAGTCACTGCATGAAAGTGCACCTGAAAATGCTGTAGGAATTTTGTAATGCATGGACCAGAATCTCAAAGGAATGTTTCCAACATCTTGTGGAATCCTTGCCATGAAGAATGGAAGCAGTTTTGATAGCACACAGATGCCCTATCCAGCATTCGTATAGTGCTCCAAATAAAGTGTTCAGTGAGTGTATACACTTGACCACTGTTGCTTTAAACCAGAGCCAAAGCCACAGAATGAATTTAGAAACCACTATAACACCGACCTCCTGATCCAGCACAGTAGCAGTGATTTCCACCAGGATGGTGGGCAGATTGTTTCCAGTGTCAGAGTCACACACTTCCTTAAGCAGCACCTCAGAACTGTAATGAACCATCTTCCTGATCAGCGCTAAACTAGCTTTCCTGTAGAGAAAGAACACAGCATTGTTAATTCTGAGCTTAATTTAAACTTACATTTTCTCCGGCTCTGAATATGAAAGTCTGAATACAGCAGCAGATTACTCCCAATTAGCTCCAGTGCATTTCACACATATAAGGTGGGTTTGGCTCACTAAAGTTCCATGCCCTCACTATTTCAACTTATCTGGACGTTGATGTTCTCCGTTACACCAGATCATGCTAGTACATTAGTGTATTGTAGCATTAAAACCATCCACTTACACAAGTGCCATTTTATGACAAATGACCTAGTTTATCACGCAGTCTGTTGAATGACTAGTCCCAAATAGCCCTAGTATTTAATTATGGTGGCATATTTGAGTTTGGCTTAGCAAGTCATATAGAGTGAAAACAGGCATTAAATGAATACCTGAGACATATTAATAATATTAGTGATCAGGACGATTATGTTTTGTGATAAGTACGACTGCAATACTGAGCAAATCCTTATTTTAGCCACTATAATGCATCAGTATAATGCACTGGAATATAAATAATGTCAAACAAATGAACCTTATTGAAGGCAGCATGGTCTGCTGAAAGGTTTGTGCAAATACTGGAAGCAGCCTCTTCAGATAGATAGGTGCCATCTCAGGGTCTCCTTTAGGCTCACTGCCCTCCTCCTCCTCCTTGTTCATATCCTTCTTTTTCTTGTCATCCCCCTTGTTCACAGGACACATCCAATCTCCTGCAGAAAAAGTGTTCCAAATAAATGTACAAAACAGACTCTACCAGGAAAGAATACAGAGAAAGCACAAGCATCTTAAGGAAAAAGCTTGGGGCTTACAGTGTACAAAGAGGACCTACTGCTCAGAATACACAAATATCAAAGATCTTTCAGCATGGAGACAAACCTGCAACATTTCTCTCCACTTTCTGAGATAACGACAATACTACATAGCTAGTTCACATCAATAGCTGACAGGCCAAAGTACCATGAAACAGACATGGTTAGTTAATTACAACTTTAGGGCATATTTGGCTACATTCATGAGCTATACTTGTTAGTATCAGACACTAATCTTTGCTATAGGGGGTGTAATTATATTAAGAGTTTCATGTTTAATAGTCTTAGAAAGTCCAAGATCTTTTTGGGTTGCCTCTTTTCAAAAAGGTCAAAAGTTTTCTGCCTTGTAGAAGTTCTGTCTCATGGTGTTGAGAAACGGGCAAGGGTGCTGTTGCTACTGTTCAAATAAATCACAGACTAACGGTACCATTACAAAGGAGCATGTTACATTAGATTTCTGATGTGCACGGCTCACAAGTGACATTGAAGTGACACTGCTCACAAATTACGATGTCTTGTTTTCTGACATTGAACAATCAGGACATCTGAATTGGTTAAATACATTTATCAGGCATAGCTTACACACTCACACTGTGTAATGCATGCCATTCAATTTATAAGCAATTAAGCCACAATGGCCATTTTGCCAGGATCGTACAGTACAAGCCCAGTTTCAAAGACATGGAGGAAAAAAAATAAAAAGAGTGAAACGCACCAGGAGACTGAAGAATTGCTACAACCTCACTGTGTCCCCTCTCCCTAGCCTTGTCCAGAGGAGTTTTGCCATCCTCGTCTCTCAGATCAGGGTTGGCACCATGCCGCAGTAAAGTCTTAAGAAAACAATAAATTAAGTAAATTAAAACAAAAAAAGCAGAATTTATATGGACAGGAAGAAAATTAAGTACGATTCCTGTTACCTTGGCTACTTGTGGTCGTCCAAAACAGGCAGCATAATGCAAGGATGAAGATCTTTGGCCTCTGTTGACATCTGCACCTCTCTCACACAAGAACTCCACCTACAGCAGAGTTAAGCACAGTTAAGCAACTGACATGTACCTGATTACTCTGTCCTTTTTGCTTGGTCCTTCTCACTGATCTGCTTGTGTTGTTGAATCACGCTTTATTATAAATGGTATTTCTATCAGTTAAATGCTGCCCAGTTTTACAGTACAGTCTACAGCAGGGGTGTCAAACTAAATCTACAAAGTGCCGTGTGGGTGCAGGTTTTCTTTCCAACCAAGTAGAAGCCACACACTACTGAAAGTCAAGATCCACTGATTAGATCCATTGATTAATAACAGGTGGAATGAGGCGTGGCTCCTGCTTGGCTGGAAGAAAAACCTGCACCCACACGGCCCTTTGTGGATAAGATTGGACACCCCTGGTTTATGCAAAAGTCTGCCAGTCTTGAAGTAACCAAATCACTTCTAGTACAAATAATTCTGGCACATGTACTGTATGTGGCACAAATATCTTCTTCTGCTGCCCTCTTGCCTTGCGCAACAAGTTTTTGTTTTTTTATTGGAATATCTGCCTCACTGCTGATCCTAATCCAACTACCTCTGAAATGTCAACTGCTAAGTACTACACAAATGTTGCTTATAATTTGCATAATTAAAAAAAGTGAGTTATAAAGTAATTCAAAAACTCTAATTTAAAAAAAATTTAAATATCCAAAATAATCAACTGACAAAATTCTCACCATTTCCTGTGTACCAAATGCCGAGGCCCAATTCAAGAGAGTCTGTCCCACATCATCCATAAAATTCACTTCAAATGCTAGAAAACAAAAATCCCATTAATGAATACTAAGTTACACTCAACCCTACGGTGAAAAAATATCATTTTATAAAATTTTATTTTATATTTAAAAAATCATTTAAATGCTTCAAGTCAAAGACAAACGTGGTTTCACCTCCAGTGTCGATGGCATCAATAAGTGCATCTGTGTCTTTGCTACGAATACAGTCAATGAGCTGGCGATGTGATCGCTCTCCAGAGCTGTCAAGGCGCCGTAGTCCTGGGATACGCCCACTTGAACCAGCCGTGGATTTAGGCAATGCCTTCCGGCCCTCAAACAACAAGACTAACAACAGGTCTACCAAGCGCATTGTGTCCAGCACACAGCGTTCGTCTCCTTGCAGCGCGCTCTCCATCGAGTCAGGCAGCTCTGAGCGCAGCAGGTCCTGAAAAGACACACAAAATCAACCTGAAGATCAACCCATAGAGCATTTACATCCGACTTATGCATCAGCACCATCAAGTTCCGCTATATTACCAAAGGTACGTGTACACCTGACTACACTCACAGTGGCCTCCAAATGTATTGGAATGGTAAGGTCAACTGTTTCGTTTTCAAGATAAAAAGACAAACATGAGGCGATCTGAATTGTCCGAATTTTTGCTCCATTATCTTGTGAAGTGCAGGGTTCACACCAACAGTAGACATTCACATTTGTACCACACAACTATACAGGATGTCCTTGTATGCTTTAGAATTACAATTTCTCTTTACTGGAACCAAGAGGTCTGGCCACACCTGTTCCAGCATGATAACAGCCATGTATAATAGAATACCAAAGTATTTCACAAAGTGAGGTCCATGAAGTCACCAAGGTTGGTGTGGAAACACTCAACTCATCAAAATCTAGACTTTTCAAAATAGTGAAGGCTGATGTTGGTACAAAGTGTGGAGCAAATGTGATGGTCAGATGTCCAGATACTTTTTAAACTGTAAACTGTATTTAAACTTTGCTTCTTGCCATATCTAGAAAAGAACAATATCAGACATGAGAGAATGGAATTCCATTCTGTTAACTGTTGATGTGAGAGCACATACGTGGGTGACGAGCGGTGAGCCTCTGCACAGGGTAGACAACAGGCTGACGATAGTGGACACCTGGTTGCTAAGTTTGGAGTCAGGGGCAGAGGGGGCACCACCTGTAGATGTTCTGCCAGGTTTGCAGGTGGAGGAAGGACCCGCGGCTGAACCTCCTGCAGCAGCCATGCGTGATAAAAGCTCCTCGCTTAGGCCGTGCTTGGCAAGTGGAGCTGGGTCGACCCCACGGCGCGTGAAACGATCAGCCAGAGATGCAAAGCAGCGCAGAGCTCCATCAGAAACCTGCAACATCACAGTAACATTTTTACACCTGAACACAGGTAATGCATGTTATATTCACATATTAAGGTTGCTGACAAAATAAATACTTCAAATGACAAGTCTATACGCAAAGACATGTCTGACCCAATGAATTCCCTCAAAGCGTTATATTTACCCTACTCGGCACTGAAAATATCATTCAGTGCAACTTAAAAGCAACTGAAACAAATTTATGCACATGCTAAGACAAGCGATCAACATTCAGGTTACCAGGACCACAAGAAGCATGCATGTTTTCCGAAAAAGACGTCATAAACTTTTCTCAAGTAGTGCTGAAACAAATAACTGACAAAATCTAGAAAACTAGTTGGCAACAAATGACAGCTACATTTCCGTGAACTTTCTGTGCAAATTGCAAGTGAAAAAACTTGTTTAAAAGGCTCAACAGCTTGTTTCCATCGAGTTGACTTTTCATGATAAAAATGCATTATGTGATGATATCATCACATTTTTTTCCTGCCAAAAACAACTGCTGGTGCATACATTTGGTCTAGCTGACAAATAACTTGGGTTTATAAAGTTGTATATAACAAATTATGTACCTTTGGCTTTCTTAATTTTCCAAGAGAGACAAGACAAGCTGGACAGACTCAGACAGCTGCTAAATATTAGCCACTGAATAAAAATAATAATTATGTGCCAGCTAATTAGCATAATTATTAATATCCAAATGAGACAACAGAAAAATGAAACTACAGTCTGTCTTATATGGCTACAAGAAAATGTTCAGCCCTTGCCTGACATCACGCTGAATGTCAACTTAAAATCATTAAAGAAATATTAACTGTGAAAAAATTCAAGAAAGCAAGTCATCATACACACACAAATTAAGACAAATAAGACCGGTCATTAAAATAAGAAGAAACGTTGCTGTATAACAGGAGGATGGACGATGGCTCAGTGATGGCTCTGGGTTCATGTATTCCACAGCATCTTCTTTAAATCTTCTTCTTTTCAATTTTGCCTTAGATTTCTTAATGTGCTGTAAACCAGCTTTTCCAACCATAGGGGAAGGTGAATGAAATTTACAAAATTGTATTAACCAGCTGCACAGACCTTGGTTGTGACGTCCATGAAAACCTAGTGTCAATGGACGTCTCTAGTAACTAAAAGCAAAAAACACCCAGAGAGCCTCCTATTCATATTTGCATAGCCCATATCTGTTCAATGCAAATAATATACTCATATTCAATTCCCACAAGCATGTGCACACAATTATGCTCTGACTACCATCACTGGGATACTGGAAACCAGAACAATGTACAAGCCCACAAGTCACTGTGCTGCACTTCAGGTTTTACTGGGATATCCAAAAAGAACTGGATAGCACTTTCTCCTCACTATGACTGCCTCACCCTTGTTTACTCACAGGATCACTTTCTTCCAGCCATGCTGGTCAGTGTGTTCTGACTTACATCACACAGGTAAAGAATGTAAAGGGTATGCATGGTGATTACTGTTCTTTTTACCAGGTTATTAAAAGGATTACCTGCCTTGTTAGATCACACGCAAAAGTCATTTGGACTGGCCCCAATCCTTTAATCTATTCTCATTAAAGGGTATACAAGAACTTTTGTTTCAAATCTGATGCAGCGAGTAGTCGGATTAAAAAAACAGATCACTAGGCTGCATGGAAACAGAGTTCATGTTTTGTACATTAATTTCTATCGATTTACTTTACACAAGAGAAACAAAGCTACAATGTTACCTGGTGGTCCTCGTGCTTGAGTAAACTAGACAGGGACTCTACACATGTCTCGAGGGACGAGTCTTGTGGCTCCATCTTACTGCAGAGTCGAGACACCACCGCCATGGCTGAGTGCAGGGTGTCCTTATGCACCAGGTGACCGCTGTCCCTAATGAAACTCAGAACACAGTTCAGCCCTCCAGCCTCAAACACAGCACCAGACTCTCGTGTGCAAATCAGCTCCAGCACCTGTGCAGATAAAAAGGCATGTCTAAAAATCACTTAAATAATAATAATTCAATCATTCCCTATACATTTCATGCAGGTGACACACATCTGTTACTCTGATCATTTGTCCAAGCTGCATTCTGCCATATGTACACTCATTTCACACAGTCAATGTACAGACTCACAAACAGAGCAAAACAGAACAAACAAAATCAAACAGTGGGCACAAAGCTCTTTGTTTTGCCCAGGTAACAGTATGCGCACCTTTACACACTGCTCTGCTAGATCTCTGCTAGTCCTATTGTTGAGCTCTACCACCACCAGTCGGTTACAGAGGGCCTTGATGGCTCCGTCCACGCCAACTATCCTGCGCGTGCACTCAGCCGACACATCCAGGTAATAAGTGATGGCCCTGGCTGTAACTTCCAGGACATTGTCAGGGGCGCTTTCATCCAGGAAGATCTTACAAAGGGCTGGAAGAAACGTCCTTGGAGGACACCTAGAGACACAGTGTAAACAGGAATGAAAAACAATATACATACAGAGATGTGCAAAGGTAACGTTACACCTTATTATTAATGCACTGCCTGCAGGACCGCTCACAGGATAGCCTAGTAATGTAAATGAGGAAATAAAGTTCTCTTATTAAACCATCTCCACACAATTTAGCAATTTTTTTACAAAAACGCTACAATAAAGTGTCACAAATCACTTCAGATGTTTTTCCTGGTTACAATAATGGGATGGTCAGACAGTAGTGTATATTTAAAAACGTTTATTAAAAAATATTTTAATATTTTAAAAATATAAAAAAAATGTAATATTAAAAAATATTTTTTACAAATATTTAAACATAAAAAAATATTTTAAAAAAATACTTCTTTCCAGTTCCTTTTTTCCAGTTCAGAGCTCTCTCGGGATGTTCGCATGAATGCAATATGATTGGCTATCGCCTGCGTTGCCGTTTGAACAGCTAAACTTGATGTGAGGTACCCATAATTCAGTTCAGCGACACATCACGGCACCCCATTCAAAGTGAACAAGAAGCATACGTGTGAACCCAGCCTGATGTTTGTGATTTGCACTCACGTCTCAAAGCAGCGGTCCACGTTATCGGACATTAGCAGCAGCATGCAGAGTTGCTCCAGGGCGATGAGCTGCATGTCGCGCTCGTCGCCCTGCCCCATCTGCAGCCATTCCAGCAGCGTGTCCGGGTCCACGTCAGCCATGACACCCAGTCACAGCTTCCGCCGGTCAGATGAGAGAAAAGAGTGTGAGCAGTCACTGGTCCTCTTGTAGGTTCATGAAGTCTTCACCTTTAAGTACAGTGACAGTCGCTAGATCAGAGGTGGGCAATTAATTTTTACAAGGGGCCACATGAGAAACCTGAATTGTGTCAGAGGGCCACACCAACGATAACTTGA
>JANCOA010000002.1:3705461-3715978 GCA_024363135.1 Leptodoras oyakawai | reverse complement strand
AAGAATGAATGGGGCCATGTATTGTGAGATTTTGAGTGCAAACCTCCTTCCATCAGCAAGGGCATTGAAGATGAAACATGGCTGGATCTTTCAGCATGACAATGATCCCAAGCACACTGCCAGGGAAACAGTGTGGCTTCGTAAGAAGCATTTCAAGGTCCTGGAGTGGCCTAGCCAGTCTCCACATCTCAACCCCATAGAAAACCTTTGGAGGGAGTTGAAAGTCTGTGTTGCCCGCCGACAACCCCAAAACATCACTGCTCAAGAGGAGATGGGCCAACATACCAAAAACGGTGTGTGCCAACCTTGTGAAGACTTACAAAAAACATTTGACCTCTGTCATTGCCAACAAAGGATATATAACAAAGTATCGAGATATTGACCAAATACTTATTTTCCACCCTTATTTGCAAATAAATCTGTAAAAAAATCAGACAATGTTTTTTCTCATTTTGTCTCTCATAGTTGAGGTCTGCCAATGATGTTAATTACAGGCCTCTCTCATCTTTTTAAGTGGGAGAACTTGCACAATTGGTGACTGACTAAATACTCCCCCCCCCCACTGTATATAATCTTTTTAAGGGATCTGACAGAGAGTGGATCTTGAAGAGGTTCTGTGAAGGATTGATCCTGCTATGCAAGTTTGACTTTTACACACAGTAGTAGGTGCAGTATGTGTTAATTGTTAACTATTCAAATGTGATTATAGGTAAATAGAGAACAAATATGTACTTGTAATTGGAGAGAGCTGTGTAAGGTGCACACACTGGCACTGCAAACAGCAGCACATCGTCTGGATGCGGCTGACCAGTGAGACAGTCAAGAAATTTTTCATATTCCTAAAAAAAATAAGACGACAAGAACAATAAGGAATTTATATACCACCTGCCAACAGGGTTAACCAAATATAACTGCAAACACAGTCCATCATACTTGATCAAGAAGTCTCACTGTTGCTACTAGATCAATTTTGAGATATATTTTGAGGTTGGTGCATGTTGCAAGAAATGCATTCAACATTTCTTGAGACTTTATAATTAAATATTTCTCTTTATGTCACTACATTCAAGACAGTTGGTAATAAGTTTGCATGTGCACATAGCAATAAGGACCACATAAAGACATGTCTCTTCAAATATATTCCTCATAAGGGTTAGAATTGCAACTGTGTGGTACAAGAAGCTGAATAATTTGACCTAATTTCTTTTTAGATGTTCATATTCTGCACATGGATGAAAGAAGCACATGGTATGACTGGTGGTGATGGATCTGTGGTAATGGCATATCAAGAAGGAATTGTAAAAATGTTCAATATAATCAGAGTAAAATTTTATTCTTTCATTAACTTTATCTTGGTAAGATGGTGATTCTATATTTTTATTCCGTCACTTAAAGTGGATTGTTGACTCTTGGACGTTTTTCAGCGTCTTAATGGAGGTTTTATGATTTGTGGATGTCTAAATGACCTCTGTCGGGAGTAGCTGCTGCACCGTGGCATTTCAGGAGAGCTTGTGGAGGATTGCAGGACAAACTTTTTTGGATTGTTGATGTGGCCTTGGTGTGCAGCTATAGACACATAATGCTGAGTTATTCCGCCAGCTGATTAAATTCAACAATGACACTAAACCATCATGTATGTCAGTTATAAAACAACTTGGACTTCTCCATCGTCCTCACTACATTCATAGGAGCTCCCAGAGGAAGTTTACCTTCTCTGACTCTGCAATTAAATCCTTTTGGACATTTGATCGCTCTGTCGCAGTACAAACACGTCATCAGAACAAAGCCACTCTCCAAACTAGTAGCTGTTGTGGCTCCATGGCAACACTGCGCAGAGAGCGAAATGGAAAACGTGGAGTGGATTTCAGCATACTCCGGTCATCACGGAAGGAATCAGGCTTATCCACTATTAAGACTGAACTATTCAATGCACAGTCACTAACGAATAAATCCTGCCTTATACATATCCTGGACAAGTGCTTGGATCTGATGTGCATCACAGAAACATGGCATCAGACAGATGTTTTTTCTGTTCTTAATGAGGCGTGTCCTCCTGGGTATTGTTATCTTCAGAAAGCCCATAGCACGTAGTCGTGGCGGTGGATTGTGGTCATATCGCAGCAACCTGGAAGTGTCTCTTGTGCCCCTGCCTGAGCTACTGTCTGTCGCGTGCACTGATTTACATTTACATTTAAGGCATTTGGCAGACACCCTTATCTCATTTATACAACTGAGCAATTGTGGGTTAAGGGCCTTGCTCAGGGGCCCAACAGGGCCAGCTTGGTGGTGATGGGGCTTGAACCCCCAACCTTCTATTCACTAACCCAACACCTTAACCACTGAGCCACCCCTGACCACCGTGGGAAAACCTGGTGACATCACCTAGTAACCGTGTGTCTCAATAAGCTGTAGACACTTCATGTAGGGTCCCACTGCTGTCTGTGTGGAGGGGGGAGGGAGGAGGAGGAGGCAGGGAAGTAGGGCACAGTGGGGATTGGGACGAAGCCCATAAACACACTTTCATTATGGGAAATTTAAAATGCAAACTAAAGTAACAAGTAGCGCAAACTTCTTGAAAAATGTAGTGGAGTAGAAAGTACAGATATTTGCTCTAAAATGTAGTGGAGTAAAGGTAAAAAGTAGCCCTCAATAAATTTACTCAAAGTACAGATACACAAAAATTGTACTTAAATACAGTAAAGAAGTACTTGTACTTTGTTACATCCCACCAATGATTTCTGACCACTCAAAACATTGACCCTGCAATGCCGACAGCTAATTTGCGGAACATCAATTTCAGACAACTGTCTTCAGCTAATGACGCAGTGGAATTTTACAATAAAACTCTGCATGGTATATTGGAAACCCATGCTCCAGTTAAAACCAGAACTGTGACTCAGCACCTTGGAACACTAGTGAGTTACGGGAAATGAAGGCGGCAGGGCGCAACTTTTTTTAGCCTCTGGCCTTACAGCCCATAAGATAGCCTATCATGAACATCAAAAGGCATATTCAAAGTCCCTCCTGCATGCACGATCACAGTTTTTTTCTAGTATCATTCAAAATAGTCCAGGAAATTCAAAACAGCTATTTTCTACCATTAATCACCTTCTTAGTCTACACACTCCTTCCTTTACTGCAGCTACAGAAGAGTGCTGCGATAGGTTTATGACTTTCTTTAAAACAAAGAGTGAGTCTGTCTGCGCTAATCTATTGCGCTCCCCTTCCCTGCCCTTGCCCGCTCAGACTATCCAGCCACAGCTTGGGGGTTTTCAGCCCTTTAGCTGCTTTTCAGAAGTCTTGCAGCGCGAAGTTGAGCACATTATTAGAAGGATGAAACAGACGACCTGTGCCTTGGATCCATTTCCGTCACACCTACTCTAAGCAAATGTCTCTGTTTTAAGTCTGTTGATTACCACTGTTATTAACCACTCCCTCCAGGCTGGTCATGTTCCTTCCCCCTTAAAAACTGCAATCATTAGACCACTTCTTAAAAAACCCACTCTGGATCCTGAAAACTTTGCGAACTACAGACCTATCTCCAATCCTCTCTTCCTTTCCAAGGTACTGGAAAAAGTGATAGTTGCTCAACTTCATATTCATCTTAGTGACAATAACCTTTTCAAAAAGTTCCAATCTGGTTTTCATGCTGCTCACAGCACAGAGACAGCTTTAGTCAGAGTTACCAACGATCTCCTGATGCCTGCAGATGCTGCTGTACCCTCACTGCTTATCTTGCTCGACCTGTCGGCTGCATTTGATACAGTGGACCATGGGGTACTTCTTTATAGACTGCAGCGACTGCCTATCTCAGCAAAACTGAGTTAGTCTCTATTGCACACGCCAAGTCCAAGACAAACACTGTTACCTGCAGCATTCCACAAGGATCAGTTCTTGGCCCTGTTCTCTTCAACCTCTACATCCTTCTACGTGGCCGTGTCATTAATCAACATGGAATTGCATTCCATTGTTATGCTGATGATTTACAGCTGTATATTAAAATGGATCATTGCGCCTCCTTGACTGTACTTACAATCTGTCTGCAGGAGATACAGGCATGGTTACAAGACAACCATCTTCAATTAAACAGTTCTAAAACTGAGGCAATCCTGGCTGGCACACCTCGTCAGATCCAGTCATCCTCTATCAGCAGTATTACTTTTTTGGGTCATAATATTCACATATCTTCATCAATCACAAATCTGGGTGTCAAATTTGACTCTCATCTATCCTTCGACAGCCATATCAAGCACCTCAGGAAAACATCTTTTTATCACTTGCAAAACACTGCCAAACTTCGACCTTCCCTTACATTATGTGATGCCGAAAAACTGGTTCATGTTTTTGTTACTACGATATTGGATTACTGCAATGCACTTTTCACTGGGATCTCTAGCAAAAATCTTCAGAAATTGCAAGCTGTTCAAAACAGCGCAGCTAGAATCCTAATGAGAGCAAGAAAATATGAACACATCACTCCCATCCTGTTCTCTCCACTGGCTACCTGTTTCTGTAAGGATTCAATATAAGATCGCTGTTCTCACACATCAGTGAATCTACGGCCATGCCCCAGAGTATCTTAAAGAACTGATTTCAGTACAGACTTCATCCCGATCTCTCCCCTCTACAAACTCTAATCAGCTCATTCTTCCGAGAACCAAACTTAAGTCTATGGGGGATCGTGCATTTAGCTCTCTTGCCCCTCGTCTTTGGAATACCCTCCCGGAGCATTTGAGGGCACCGCAGACAGTTGGGAATTTTAAAAAGGATCTTAAAACTTTTCTTTTTTGCAAAACATTTAAATGATTTAAAATACAAATTTTTAACATTGCAATTGATATTTTTATATTCTATGTGGCACTTGAAGAAAACCTGAGAAAACTCATGGACAGTAACTATAGCTCAGGACCAAATCGGGGACCCTGGAGCTGTGAGGCAGAAACACTACCCACTGCACCACCATGCCACCAGTAATGGGAACAGTTCCATATAAATTATACCCAGGGGTTAAATTGGGCTTGGGTAAATACACTCTTCAGGGGGGATGATCAGCTTTACTACATCCATTTCCATACATTTGTTTAAACGTTCTGGTGTTAAAAATAAAAGAATGAAAAACACATTTTCACTCCTTCAGTTTGGTCTAATAACCATAGATTATTTGCAGCAATTCTTATATAGCTGTAGAGTTTATTAAAGGTAGCAACTTGAAATCATCAGAAGTTTCACTGGGTTTCCCTTTATACTGTGGCTTTCCCCAAAATCCACCTTGAATGCAAATTACACCGTGGGTAGGCAATGCAAGCTAGTAGTGCTGGTGGTATGATCAACAGTATTTTTTAAGATTCTGTCATTCATTGTACATCATAGTCTTTTTTTGGCATGAATGGGCCTTTATAATAGAGTTGTCTACGATAAGGAGTAGACAGAATTCTCATGTCATCATATGACCATCACCACCACCACCACCATATATATTGAACACTTGAATAAAAATTCTGTGTAAATAGTTAGTATCAGTCTGTTCCTTTGTATTCTGCAAAATATATAGTATTTATTGTTTGGCAAGATTTGTGATCAAACAAGGAGCACAAGGAAGTAACACTATGGTACTCATGGTGACATTCATGTGAAAGCCATCTGTAAACTCATAGAGGTAAATGTTTTCTGGTGCATATCTGGAAAAACTCACCTAAATGCATTTAGCCTTTCAAAGAACATGACTTAACATTTAAAAGCTGTTTTTTTTTTTATATATTCAAATATATCTGATAAAGGCTACAGCTTCTATTGCATTTCATAATAATAATAATACATTCGCTTTATATAGCGCCTTTCAAGATACCCAAGGACGCTTTACATCTGAACACATACAATACATTAGGCTACAAAAAAATAAGGTTAAAGGAACAGATGAGTTTTCAATAGAGATTTGAATTGTGATAAGGCAGAGTGAATAGAAAGTGGGAGAGAGTTCCACAGAGTCGGGGCAGCAACACTGAATGATCTGCCACCCAAGTAGGCCAGCCTAAATCTAGGTACGACCAGCAGGCCAGCATCAGAGGACCTGAGTGAGCGCATGGGTGTGTAGGGAGTCAGCAGGAGGGAAAGATAGACCGGGGCAAGTCCATGAAGGGCTTTGAAAGTGAGGAGCAGTATTTTATATTTTCCATAAGGAAAGCTGAATGACACAGCGCACTTATTGACTACCAATTTGCAGCAAAATATTAGGTAGAAGCACAAGGTTTATTCGGAATACGAGTGATTAAAAGACAAGACAGAGGAGAAGACAAAGCATGTGGCTGCCAAATGAAGCTGGAAACTACAGAGACATTTTTTTTCTCTGGCTACAAGCTTGTTCACTTTTTTTCCCTTTCCCTATTAATGAATTTGCATTAATATTCTCTCATTCTCATTTTCTTGGCACATACTAAAATATGATTTGTTTGTTTTAAAACATATTGTCTTTTTTATTATTATTATTTGTACTTGTGTCACCCGAAATTAAATATTCATGAATCCAATTAATGAAAATGAAAAAATGCACAATGAAATACATTTAAGACTATCAACACAGGAGAGCATGCAGTGTTAAACCGGCCCTTAATGTAAAGGTTTACCTCTGCTCCATGATCTCCATGATCCAAATCATCAGCATCCTGTAGTGGAGAAAAAACCATTACGTCAGCATCAAGCATTATATCTAAAACAAAACCTTATAAAAGCTAACTCACAAACACATTGTAAAAAACAGTAACAATAACAATTCAGGCAGTCTCACAATCTACACTGTAAAATATCGCTTTATGCAACCCGTAGCAAAAATGATGGAATCACCACACAAAGGATTTTCACCCAGTGTTTTTACTTCACAGCAAATAAACAAATCACATACAATTTTGTGTAATACCTGAGCATCCTGGCTTTGTGATTTGTTGTAAAGGCTTTTTTTTCCAGAGCATGTATAAGAAAAAATATGGAATTATTAAAAAAACAAACCTCACAATTAATACACTGTTGCTCTTCCTTAGACTTTTATGAAGGCCTGATATTTTTCTGAGACATAGACTTTGGTTAAAAAAAAACAAAAAAACAAACTGGTTTCAATTTTGCAGAATAGTGTGTCCCCATATCAGGTTTGCAGAATGGAGCCTTGTAATGTAACTGGATTGAGATCCAGACTGTTGCTGAACAGACCTTGATTTCTTCTGTTTAGGTGTTAGTGCTAGTTTTCTTTTGACTTGTCTATATGTAACCATCATTTCAGTCAGCCAAATTCGTTCAGCTCAGATTCTGCCCATTTGGTCTTAATTTCATTTGTTGTGCTTTTTCTATATTCGAGTCGTATCGCTTTGAGATTTCTATCCTGACTTTTTGATATCTTCCTTCGTCTACCCATATGCTTTCCTTTTATAAGCCCTTATAATCCCTTTTTAAGCTCTGTAAGCACTCTCTTTTAACTGCAGACTAATTTGCATTTTTAGACTTAATACAAATTACAAGGTGATTCCATAATATTTTCCTCTAGGTGATCTTGACAAAAATACCATTAATTCAGATAATGTAATTTAATTTGTTTGAGGCATGTTTCACGAAACCAAAATATTTATCTACTAAATGTAAATTATTTTGTGTCATTATCTCCGATGTTTATACACTATGAAGTAAAAAAAAATATCATAGTGTAGTGATTCCATTTTTTTTGCTAGGGGTTGTACATGGTCCAATATTATATTTTACTATCACTATAAATGCCTAACTTTAGAGCAACATTTACAATATTCTATTTTGTGAAAAATGCCAGCATTTGTAAACAATCCTGTGAGCAATGAAAAAATATATACCCTATTAAACATAGTAAATTACCTCCTCCTACCTTGTCATCCTTTTCTGTGCTATACTGTCCTGCTTGACTGATGTCAGGCCCAGGCTGTTCAGCGTTCTTCACTACATTCACTGGAACTCTGGGCTTTTGAGCCGGTTTGTGAGGTGCCTGCTTCACAGGTTCCTCTTTTCCCTTCTTTCCTTTCTTCCCTTTCTCTTCTTTACCTGCAGAGCCTGCAGACTGTGCAAAGAGAGATAGGTGATATTAAACCAAACGGTCTAATGGAAAAACCACAGAAATAAAACACTACTAACCCCAAGTAACTTCATCATTAGCTCACGGTCCTCCTCATCCTGGTCTCTGTATTTGTCCTTGATTTTCTTCAGTTTATTCTAAAGGAGCACAAACAATGCAAGACCATGTTAGTGTCTTTGGCACCACTTATATTTAATACCAGACTAAATCTGAGACAGGCAGTAACACGTTTGGGATCTTCGCTGATGCATCATGGAATCGCCCTCTTGTGTTCCACTAACATGCTATGGACATTTCTAAAGATTGAAACACAAGTATGATGCAGTGTAACTTTTTGTCCTCGCTTCATAGTCTGAGGAGCCCCTCCACTCTTAGAACTCTGGTTTGTTTCAGAAGAACTTCTGCTCTCCTCTTTTTTCATCTCAGGTTCTTCCGGATGTTCACTGCTTTCCTGTTTCTGCTTCTTCTTTGTATCCCTGGATACCAAGACACATTCATTCAGCATCACCCCATATAGATAGATATATTTAAGATTTCCTATATTTAAGATTTCACCTTCTCTGCTTTGCAGTCATGTACTTTTTGCCTTGTGGCACTGTGTTATGCTGTTGGAAGATGAAGACATGGATTATGACCAGTTATGATGCATCTTTCTATTTAATCCAGTATTTAAAAAAAATAATTACTTTAATTTCTTTACTGTTTTTACAATGCATTACAAAAGAATGTATTACAATGTATTACAAAAGAAAGTACTAAATATACCCGTGTTGCAACTTCTTGTTTGAAACCAGCATTGGAGATTCCCCTGCAATGAAAAAAGCAAAACATAATATCAGTTAGACCTTTTATTCCAAAATAATATCTAAACTAATATTAAAGAAAAAATAGTAAGTAAAGTGTTCGGCTATTATGAGCTGCCCAAACAGCTTTAGTGGGCCTTGGAATAGTTATGCCATACGCCTTAAGTATATTGGAAGGATGAACACTATCATTTTTTCACAATCCTTATTCACTATTCTATCTAAAGATATATGGGTTGAGACCTGGGACTGTGACAGCAACAGCATAACATTTATATCATTTTCAATTTCAATGTGGTGGTGCTGAACCTGGACAGTTCACCAGTCTATCGCAGGGCAAACACATAAATGGGCACATTCACATATACACTCACACCTAGGGGTAATTTAGTATCTCCAATTCACCAGACTGATTGTCTTTGGACTATGGGAAACCGGCACTCTCGGAGGAAACCAATGCAGACAAGAGAGAACATGTAAACAGACAAACAGATTAACTACAGTCTCTGTCTGTAAAACTAAAGTGATCCTATATGGTCTGTGGAACTGAAAAATAGACCAAGAGTGAAAAGACAAGGAGGTAGTTTTAATGTTATGACTGATCGGGGTGTGTGTGTGTGTGTACAGTACAGTGCATGAAAGCAACAGTTTTATGCAGGTGTGGAAAATGCTGTAAACTAAGAATGGTTTCAAACATACAAATAATAATTTAAATCCAATCTAAATCTAAATCCAACCAGTATTTGTTGTTACTACCCTTTGCCTTCAAACCAGCATCAATTCTTATAAGTACACTTGCACAAAGTCAGGGATTTGAAATATTTGAAATATTTACCATATGGCTTTTTCCCCCCAGAACATCACACTACCACCACCATGTTTGACTGTAGCTATGGTGTTCTTATGGTGGAATGCAGTGTTAGCATTGCACAGAGCCTTGCAGTACTCCCATCTGTGTCATTTTTGGCCCATGTCTTTTTTATTGTGGAATTGTGTACATTGACTGTAACTGAGGTAGTGAGGCCTGCAGGTGTTTAGATGATAAACTAGGTTTTTTCTAGGTTTGGTTTCTTCTAGATGCAGATATTCATATGTATGTATGATGTCTGCACATGCAAAACAGTTATTGTTTATTACCTGTTGGACTGAAGGTGTGTGAGCAGGATTGTTGTGTCTGGAAATTGGCTGTATGTAGTCTCCTCCTCGCTCTCATTTTCATCAATCCCTTTTCCCCCTTCCTGTTCATGCATCTCCTCTTCCTCCACCTTCTCATCATCTTTCTCCTGCATCAGTGTCTCAAGCTGCATTTCACGCGTTTGCTCCTCATTAGGTTCCATGTTTTCTTCTGCTTCCACTCTTTGTAACACATCTTCACCTTGTCCCTCTTCCATTCTGCTATCCTCCTCTGATATGTCTTCTCCTTCAGCCACTCCTTCGTTTGCACTGTCTTCTCCTGGGAAGAACATGGTGTATAACTGGGTTAAGATGACTGAAGCAAAACATTTAAACAAAATGTTAAGCTCTCAGTTAAAATCAGTCAAACTTTAAAAATTAGGTATATACAGGGGTTAGACAATGAAACTGAAACACCTGTCATTTTAGACCACAATAATTTATTAGTATGGTGTAGGACC
>JANCOA010000002.1:3689161-3699805 GCA_024363135.1 Leptodoras oyakawai | reverse complement strand
CTTAAGATCCAGTGGTGCAAAATGCAAATTCTTCCAATTTTTTAGCTGGTCTTAAGATTTTGATCAGGAGTGTATGTTACACATGTAAATAACTCAGTTTTAATTATTTTCTTCCTTTACTTAAGATTATTCAAATGATGTACTATATTTTGCATTTTTATACAACAATTAGTTTGAACCACATCATATGATTGGACAAGAGGCATTCTATGAGTGCTGATAGAGTATAACAGCACTGGGACTTTAACCTGTGCATCGCTCCACTTTACCAGTGTGTAAATTACAAATACCAGAATGATCATTATCCATCTTAGAATGTAACAAACTTAATTTAATGTATTACTTTTAATTAAATTTATTATTTATTTATTTATGCTTGAATGTGTAGACCTATAAAAAGTAGCAAGCTAGTGTGCAGGAAAATTATTATGATTTGCTTTACAGTATTTTCCCAAGTCCTGCTGTGTAGGTTTTTGTGCATTATCCGCTTTTTAGATAATGTCAACAAATAAATTGTGCTTGTTATACTGTTGTATAAAAGCAATATCATTCTCAAGGCTGTGCTGTTATACTGAATAATATTCAGGGAGATGTTACACTAAGTAATAACTGTGAGGTTTTGAAGGCCCAATTAACTGGCGGTATTATTTTGGTATTGGTATTATTTTCAGGAAATGTTTTTAAAATGTTTAATCATGCCACTTGACTGAGCTTACATTTGCTAACAAGCTGGTTAACGTTATTATTATTCTTAACACTGGCAAGTTGTGTTTGTTAACATTAATCAAGTCATTCAATATAAGGTAAATATAAATGAAGATCACCAAATAACTTAATCGTGAAGAAAAATACTGGATGGAATACTGGTGTATTAGTGACGTGGCAGAAGCTGGCAACAAAAAATATTGGACATGCATTTTTGCTCTGTTTACCACCATGGGAGTGGGTGGGGTTAAAACCATATTGCAGTCAGCCACCAGAGGGCTTGAGTCTTATATAGTCTATGGATCAAATGAGGAAATCATATTCTTCTGGAAGTTAGAGCAGGAAATGAAAACATAGCAACATTCAAATGGCCAATCAGAAGCTGCTCCTTTCGATGCATGTTCTTCTCCAAGAAGAACTGTATTTAAACAAGTCCCACCTTCCTTACAAAGAATTGGACAGTGCCCCCAAATAACTCTGCTCTACAAGTTCATCAGTGTAAAGTACAACCCCAATGCCAATGAAGTTGGGACGTTGTGTAAAACATAAATTAAAGAATACAATGATCAGCAAATTCTTTTCAACCCATATTCACTGTTGAATACACTACAAAGACAACAGATTACCACTAGAGACATATACTGTCCCTTCATCATAGAAACATTTAGTTTCTGTTAAAAAATGCAACTATAAATATATTCAAACAAGACAACTCAAAAATATTTTAAGACAAATTAGACTAGTTGTTGAAGACAAGCCACAGTATACAAAGAGGGTGGGCTGGTCTGTACATACAGCAACCATAAATCAAGGCAGTGCAAAAGACAGAATTGGTATTACTGGAAGAGCTACCACACACTGAGCACTGCAAGGCATGAGTATAGTATGACTTTTTTGGAGGATCAGAGATGGCGTATAATTTAGTGCTGTTTGCATTAAAATCTTTTAATGCTGCACAGCACTTTGGATTTCTTGCAACTGGCATATTTCAGAGATACTACATGTGACCAATCAGGTATATCTCAACCTACTGTGAGCCATATACCCCTTTGTACATAATCTAGCATGTGCTTGAATACATTGGAGAATATTCTTTCACTTTCAGCCCTAACCAGGCAGATCTGCTGCATGCCACAGCCACATCATGCATCTTACATAAATGGGAGAAAATGTACATAGCAAGTTTTTTTTTCAACTTTTTCAGTGATTTGCTTTAAACCTGAACCCATGTCTCTTAAGAATTGCTGCGGTGTCCTCCAGTGCTCTGGATACAGTGTACAGATTTTCTAATACAGCATCTGATGAGTACCTTTTCAGGTGTTATGATTCTGCTGGTTAAGCTAAAAAATAATATTATTTATTCTCGTAGACGTAATTCAAGAGCACTTCCACTTCTTCTACAAATTCTTCTATTTTGGCAGTTAATAACCATTTTGTGCTTCCCAATTCCTGATTGCATTTTATGCAGTTTTGTGGGCAACACTAACAGCAATCAGCTGCATATTATCAACATACGTACAGACATGGAAATCTTTATATAATTTTTTTAAATAGTGACTGAATTTTTTGTAAATCTAGGGTGAATTTTAGTTCCATTTGGCTTATGCAAACATTTACACATAAATACTAAATTGAGAAATGAGGCCCAGTATTACTCACCAATAACAAGCATCTAATTTACAAGTCTGACCTGAAATGCATTTGAAGCTCAAACAAAACCAAATTTACCACTATACTAAAAAAATACATACAGTTGAAGTCATATGTTTACATACACCTTAGCAACATTGATCAAAATTCAGTTTTTCACAATTCCTGACATTTAATCCTAGTACACATTACCTGTTTTAGGTTAGTTAGCATCACTACTATATTTGAAGCATGTGAAATGTAAGAATAATTCTAGATAGACAATGATTTATTTTAGCTTTTATTTCTTATGTCACATTCCCAGTGGCTCAGGTTAGGATTAGGATTTGGTAGCATTGCCTTTAAATTGGTTAACTTGAGGCAAACATTTCAGGTAGCCTTCCACATGCTTCTCACAATAAGTTGCTGGAACTTTGGCCCATTCCTCCTGAAAAAACTGATGTAACTGATTCAGGACTGTAGGACTTGCTTGCATATGCTTTTTCAGTTCTGCCCATAAATCTTCTACAGAAGGTCAGGGCTTTGTCAATACCACTCCATTACCTTTACTTTGTTGTCCTTAAGTGATTTTGCCACAACTCTAGAAGTATGTTTAGAGTCCTTGTGCATTTTGAAGGTCCATCTGCAAACTGTAACCTGCCTTTTTGGAGCAGTACCTGTTCCCTCCAGCATCATTCCCTCACATCTTTTACTGTTGTTCTTGGCTTGATTTGTTTAGTATGTTAATCTAAACAGGAGACAGAACATGTCTTCTTCCTGAACAGTATGATGGCTGTATGGTCTCGTGTTGTTTAAACTTGCATATGATCTTTTGAACAGATGAACATGGTACCCTCAGGCTTTTGGAAATTGCTCCCGAGGTTGTACAAGATTTATGAAGTTCCACAAGTCTTTTTCTGAACTCTTGGCAGATTTCTTTAGATTTTCCCATGAAGCCACTTAAAGAAGCAAGTGGGCCTTGAAGGTAGGCCTTAAAATACTGCCACAGGTACATCCCCAATTAACTCAAATTATGTAAATAGGCACAGTCAACTTGGTGTACATAAACTTTTTGATTTTGAATTTTGATATAGTGAATTATAAGTGAAATTATCTATTTATAAACAATTGTTGGAAAATTGTTTGGGTCATGTACAAAGTAGAGTACCTAAACAACTTGCTAAAACTACATGTAATCTAAGCTGGGATAAATTTGAGTTTCATTACTTCAACCTAAGTGTATGTAACCTTATGACTTCAACTGTATACGGTATGTGCTTAGCATTTTTATATTTCAATTAGATGTCATACAACAATTTCTATTTGATATCAAATATGAAAACAATCAAAGACAATATCTACATGTTTGTCTACATGTCACCCTTTATGCTCGTCTGATGTGACCATCATGTAAGCAACTAAAATTTCATTCAATTCACACTTATGGAAATACATATTGATAGCAATTAGAAACAAGAAAATCTGTCCAAAAAAAGTTCCAGCATCAGAAAGATAAAAAATACGACATTACACAACTGTATGAATGTTCCTGGATTATCTCCTACAGATGCAATTATCATGTTGTCATGTTTATGACCCTTAGTACTTACTTTTTTGAATTGGCATAAGCAGATAAACCAAGGTCAACTTCCACCAGTATGGGTTTATTCTTCTGGATCTTGCCCTTCTGTCCTTTATTCTTATTTTTCCTTCCCTTTGGCTGCTCAAGGCCTTTAGTATCGTCTGAAAAGTCTTCGTCTTCCTCTCCTTCCTCTGGGCCAATATATGGATTCCTGTGAGGGGAGAACGTATTATTTTTCTTTGCCAGCTCATACTCAATAACAAGTGTAATAATAATGAAATAAAAAATTTACAGCTTTAACACATACAGTGCCTTGCAAAAGTATTCGGCCCCCTTGAACTTTTCAACATTTTGCCACATTTCAGGCTTCAAACAAAGATATAAATTGTAAATCTCCGGCCCAGTCTCAGGTCTTTTGCAGACTCCAACAGGTTTTCTTCCAGAATGGTCCTGTATTTGGCTCCATTCATCTTTTCATCTTTTCAGTGTACGACTGATTGTTGTCCGATGGACAGATTCTCCCACCTCATCTGTAGATCTTTGCAGTTCATCCAGAGTGATCATGGGCCTCTTGGCTGCATCTCTGAACAGTTTTCTCCTTCTTCGAGATGAAAGTTTAGAGGGACGGCTGGGTCTTGGTGGATTTGCAGTGGTCTGATACTCCTTCCATTTCAATATGATCACTTGCACAGTGGCTCAATAAAGGGGCTCAATAATATTGCACTTCCCACTTTTCAGTTTTTTATTTGTTAAAAAATCCAATAAATGTCATTCCACTGCACGATTGTTTCCCACTTCTTGTTGATTCTTCCCCAAAAATGTACAATTTATATATTTATGTTTGAAGCCTGAAATGTGGCAAAAGGTTGAAAAGTTCAAGGGGGCTGAATACTTTTGCAAGGTACTGTATGTAAAATTTGGTTACTTATCTTTCCTACTCATACTTAATTGAACATGAAAAAACATTTATATTACTATCATTTTTAATCAAGTTTCAATCTTGTTAAACCAAGATGGACAACATGGCTGGAAGAAGACAGTCTTGCCTTCCCACCTATGATCATGCACTCTTGAATATCAGAAGGGTCCCTTCTTTTCATAAATCTTGCTTATATCGTTTTTTTATTACAATTATTTTAATAAATGAAATTAAGGTATGCAAGAGGTTTATGGCAGAGTATAGAAATGGACTGCTTCAAAATGAAGAAAATGGGTATGAGTGTTATGACACTTAAGAGAACAGGTTTATAAAAGTGAACAGTCATCTATAATATGATATACTGAAGCAAAGGGGCTTTGTAGATAGCAGGTGCAAGAGTAACATACTTCAGTAGCATAGTGATGTGGTTGGTTTGTAGTTTCAGCTCTTTAACTGCACATGCCACGGGATCCCCAGCTTCTTGAGCTTCTTTGACAATTAGGCTGATCTCAGCCCAGTCCACCTGATTAGCCAGAGCACTGCGTACCACCTGAATAGCTCGCTCTACAATGGGGAGATTCATTTCCAACAACTCGCCCTTCAAACGGTCCACCTCCTGCAAAACATTGATATTACTGTTAATATCAATACTGTTATTATTGTATTTCATAAAGCATTATAAACTCCAGTGTGTTTTGCATTATAAACTCCATGCATTTCCATGCAACAGCAGTGTAATCTTTGCAATCTTTATCAGTATTGAATAATTTTATCTATATATCACAACCCCTTCTGTACACAATACTTAGTCCTTTAATATAGAGACTCTGTCAATATCATGAAAAGGACTTGACCAAATTAGGGGAGAATATCAGGGAAAACAGGCAAAAAAAATTTAATAAATGTAAATAAACAGGGGTGCCATTATGCATCGCGATGCAAAAATGTGATGATGTGCATCATGGACGTATCACCATATCACGTGCGCTATTAATAATGCCATTTATTGTATGTAATATCATTTTTTGAACAGCAGAGGGCTCCACCCTCACTAGAATATCATACGTCATGCTCTCATACAACACAATCTTCTGCCTCATTAACAGCCTACCAGCTTCAAAATGTAATGCAAACTTTGAAAGTGTAGTGATAACCACAGACGACTTGACTACAAGGGCGACCCAGAGCTATGTCACTATAACAGCACGTGATCACCAGAGAGTGGGAACGGCGAGCTTCATACTCCAAACTTGCCCTCATTTCGAGTCACACACTGGGCTAAACATAGTCGAGGAAATTGGCTGTCGGAGTCGGAGCTTGAAAAAGCTAATCAGAACATTGCTGTCGTTATGGACAACGCTCGAAATATGGATGTAGTGGTGAATAAGGCTGGACTAGCACCACACATAAAGTGTTTTGCCCACACTTTAAAGCCTGCTTCACAAGCAGGACTA
Organism: Leptodoras oyakawai; assembly: GCA_024363135.1. Taxonomy (NCBI): domain Eukaryota; kingdom Metazoa; phylum Chordata; class Actinopteri; order Siluriformes; family Doradidae; genus Leptodoras; species Leptodoras oyakawai. The sequence continues at coordinate 3,693,516 of JANCOA010000002.1, read as the reverse complement.
AACCACGTAAATGTGTCAGTCGGTTGTTCTGTTGACTTCCACGGCTGTGCTCGTGTTTAAACAGAGATTATTACAGATCCCCCACATGAACTCATCATCTTCCTGTTAATTTGAAGGAGACAAAAAATTCTTTGTTCAAGTTTTTATTCAAGAAAACTACACATTATTTTTAATTTTTATTCTTCGTTGTCGTTGTCAGTTATTTAAGATATGGAGAAGCTGCAAAAAAGTAAAGAAAAAGTGTGCATTGTTTTACCCTTCAAAAATTAAAAAGAACTGACGTTCATAGCTGTTCTTTGTTTAAGTGAATTCGGTATTATTAATCGAATCGCAAGCAGACTGTATCGTTATAGCCCTATAAATAAAGGTTAAAAAACAGTAAAGCAGTGACTGCAAAAAAAGCAGTCTTCACATCAGTCTTTCACCAGAACTTGTAAAAGCTTTAAAGGTCAGTCAAAAGATAATTACTGATACATAGCTGTAGGTGCAGCCATGTAATAGAACAACCTTTGCATACATCTACACATTATCAAGAGATAATAATAGTGCCATAAGTTAAACCTTATTACTTCATTTTAAACCATACTTTTTTCTTTCTTTTAACAATATTTATTGTGCAATTTTAGTAATTTAGTAGTTATTTTGTTTGTTTTTGTTTGCTTGCTTTTTTACAGTTTTACATACATACATTTAACTTTATATTTCAGTGGAAGGCCCTTAACCCTCAACTGCTTAGTTGTGTTAATAAGATAAATGTAAGTTGCTCTGAATAAGGATGTCAAACACTGTAAATGTAAAGACCTAACTGCCCAATTCCTCACACAAACACCCATGATGGTCTCTGACAGGAGAGAGAGAGAATGTAAACCTACCCACACAGAGAGTGTAGCTAATTTTAATTTTCTAGACTTCTGGCTACAGAATGGCTGTGGATATGAAGCCTAGTTTATTATTGCTGAATTATCTGAAGGAAATACTATAATATGAGCAAATAAATGTTTATGATGAAACAATGACTCGATTTGAATACCACACCTGGGCTTGATGTAGAGCCTCCAACCGTTGTTCATGATCCTTTCTTACATTGTCAAGCTTTTTCAGGGCTTGTTTCTCTTGCTGAAGTGCTTTCATGTCAATCTTCTGACTCTCCATCTTGGAGAAAAACTCATCAATAGCCTGAGAGGAAATGATGAAAAACATAAGCTCATAATTGCATAATTAAAATCAAAATCAGTGAGAAAATGAACCACAAACCTTGTTAAAAGACTCAAACTCAACATGTGGGCACTTTGAGTGTTGGCAAAACAAAAATGGGTGAAATTCTTCGTACCTATCGAACCGAAGAGACAGAGTCATGAAGAAATAACAGAAAGCCTGTACTTTAAACTAAAGAATAATAATAGGATGTAATGATATTACGTGAGCAAGTCTTCATGTGGTTTGTCTGGAGTCATGCTTGGTTTTTTTTCAGTTTTCTGAATGATGTAACCCTTTCACAGAAGAACATGCACACTTATAAAAAGTTAATAAGTCATCATTCAAATTCAAAGTCAGTGTTAATGCTAATGCTAACCTTCCCAGTAAAGTTTGCTGCTTTCTCCATAAAGCTCTCTGCAATCTGCAAAGCCTCCAAAAGTTTTGGCCCAGCTGAAGGACAACAAATTTTAATGCTGTTTTTAACTCCTTACATATCGTTGAAGCATTCTGGAGAGCATGAATTATCACAACAACAGGAAAACAAACCTTCTGTCATGTTAAACTGACAGTCCATTTTTAAAAGGCCAGGAAAACCAACTTCTGTAAGGCAGTGTTCAATGAGAGTGCCTCCATATGCTGTGGGAATAAAGTAAAAGGAATGCTAAAAAGTAAAATCCAAATTTTAGAAGAAACTGTGTTTACCAACAAACCCACACCCACAACTATGTGTTTGTGTACTATTTGATATTCTGTAAAACACCATCACTTACGAAGGTGAGGATTTAGAATCCTTTTTAATTGCTCTCCACTCTGTGCGCTGGAGAAAATATCATTAAGCCTGCAATCAAACACAAAACAATAACATTACACAAAACTGGACCCATGAATGTGTGGTCATCTGGGAAAACACAGCAAATGCTGTTTTGACTCTGGAGAATAGCCACTAATGGCAAATAAGTACAGAAAAAGTTTGTTTGTGGGGAGGTTGTATGTTCCTAGTGGTTATGCTGTGAGTCTGCAGTGTGCTTGATTCAATGCTTCAGAGAGCTCTGTAAAGCAAGAATGCACTGTTATGATACAAGAACACTACAAAAGCATAGAATTGATCAAAGTTAGTTATCAGTATTCAGGGAAAGTGAGTTTATGATGAGCCTTTATGTGTCAGAGAGAAAGTGGATTAACGAGGCTGGGAGGCTGCAGAGGCTTATATTGGTATTTTGGAGAGACATGTGATGCTGTCAAGATGGTGTCTTTTCCAAGGAACTCCATGTCCATTTCAGCAGGACAATGCCACGCCTCATTCTGCATGGGTCACAACAGTACAGATCTGTCTCCTGTTGAAAAGGTATGGAGCATCATAAAGAGGAGAATCACAGAACAGTGACCACGGACTGTTGACCAGCTCAAGTCTTGTACACAGCAAGAAATTCCACCTGCAGAACTGCAACAATTAGTTTCTTCAATTCCCAAACAATTAAACAGTATAATTAAAAAGATGATGAGACCCAGCTGTAAACACACCTTTTTTGTGTTGGAGGCATCAATTAATTTTAATCAATTAATTTAACGAAAAGAATTAAGCTCATCATTGCAAACAATGACAATCTTTGTTTTGTCCTTTTGTCTGTGAATTAAAGCACCAAGTAAAGTATTGCATTTTAAGAACTGGGATTTGTAGATCATGCTTCTTCCACATGATACCAGGTATTTTATTAGGTGCAACCCATCCCTTTTTCAGCAAAACCTAACCCTAACCCCAATGCTGATGATGATGCAGCCATGCTTAAGTTCACAGTTGGAATGGTATTCTTGGGATTAAAAAAATCATACTTTCTCCTGCATGTACAGCATTGATCAATATTACCAAACAGTTACATTTTTGTCCTCCAAAACGCTAGGTCTTTGTCCTGATGATCACCTGCAAACATCGATCTTGGAGTATAGGCTCCTTCCTTTCATGACATCCTTTCAGGCTATGGCAACAAGACTCTCTCAATAGTGGAAATAAATTTGGTTCCCTCCCATTTCCCTCCAAACCATTCATCAGTTCCCTTGTTGTTGTCTTGGCATTCACTTGAAACTTTCAGATCAACATTTGTGACCTTTAGTTGTCACAAGCAAAAACTGGACTTTTGGAGCTCCATAATTTTTTGGACCTTGGTTAATTGCTTTATTGAGGTATTCAGAGCAACAATTTACTGGTTCTGAAGGCAGGCATTTGCACTACCAATTAACTCCTAGTTATGAGAACTGGTTGCCTAAGTTTCTAAAATTCATTACATTCATTCTGATATAGTGAATTAAATCTGGCATAAATCTGCTAAACTGATTGTTATAAAACTACCTCTGATATGAACAAAACAGATGATCTAATAGAACTGCTAAAAGAAATGGCAATGAAATGCAAGAAATGGTAATCAAACATGTAGAGTTGTGAAAAACTAAGACCGACCTCAGAGATCTCAGAGAAGCTAGCAGGTTACAGCGAATCAGTTGAAATCAAGCAAAAACTCTGATTCCATTTCTGATACAATGATGCAAATATCTGTTCTAGGCCATCTAAAAATCTTGCCAGATCTGTTTGGGTAAGAGGGAATAAGCTCTCTCACCTCTCCAGGCTGATAAGGGGTTCAGGAGGCTTGGCATTCTCTATGGGGTATCTTTCTCTCACTGCAATTTTCACATCCTCTGCCTCAGCGGTACGAAAGCGTAGCAGATTCAGTATGGTGTACTCATGATCCGTGAGGATTATGTTCCCCTGCAAATGCAAACCAAACAGATTAAATAAGGCTTTGACAGTAAACACATACAGTTCATTAGACAAACAGACAATTTAGAGACAAGATGAGCTACACATCAAAGAAATGGTTAAAAGAACACGTTCAGTAATTTACAGTGACCAGCTCAGACTCTGAATGTGAATTCTACTGAGAACCTGTGGTCTGAATTCAAGAGTTAAGTCTATATGCACAGATCAAGAATATAAAGGAAAATATAATGCGATCCCTCTACAAATGTCTCCACTTTATGAGACAAGACAGGTACTCACTGTACCTCTCTTCAGAAAGCATTTTTTCCTTATATACAGTGGGGAAAAAAGTATTTAGTCAGTCACCAATTGTGCAAGTTCTCCCACTTAAAAAGATGAGAGAGGCCTG
>JANCOA010000002.1:3595879-3616085 GCA_024363135.1 Leptodoras oyakawai | reverse complement strand
ACCCTCTAATTGAACCTTCACTTTCACTCTGCTCTTACTGGTGCAATGTGCAATTAATGAAGATTTGGCCACCAGGCCAATTTCATTGTCTAACCCCTGTATATAAATAGGGTATGCATATGAATGTACACAATACCAGTATTAAAGCCTCTCTACACGTGCCTACGGTTCACAGAGTTCACCATGTAAGAGCACTGATGAAGGATATCCTTCAGCCCGTATAAGTGGACCAACAGCTTGGCAGTCACACCTGATCTCCGTGCCAGAATTCGATCTCAGCCCCCCAATTGGATGTTTTTTCCTTTGTGTAAAAAAAACCCCAGGAACTCCCAAACAGAACAACAACAAGGGCCAAATCGTGTGGAACTGATCTGCCTCGACTGTATTTCGGCTGCAAAGCCATTTGGACGAGATCGTTCAAGAGCCCGTATTCTCCGGCATGCGATTTCTTCCAGCTGCTCTTTGGCACTATGTGAGCATGACACAGAGGCGCAACAAAACGCTTCGTTTTTCTGCTCATTAAGGAATGATTGACGAAGACAAGCGGAGAGCATTCGGGGTGAGAAATGACGTGTGCGCAGCCCCAAGGAGCTTTGCATCAGAAATGTAGGTCATGAAGACTTGGGATGACAGAAGGAGAGAAAGACAAGGTGGAAAAGGCGCAAGTGCTGCCCTCTGGTGGTGAAGAATAATCTTTCTGATGCGTTAAGCAATTCCATTGTCGGTTATTATTCTGTGTTGGTGCAAACGTTGGGGTCAGAATGCAATGCAGCTACACGATGCAGTGAAAGCAGAAACCCGGCTCGAGTGGGTACTGATTTACGAGTTGGCGCTGCTCTGGTTTGAAAAGCGCTGCTGCATCTGTCTCTTTAGGCAAAGATAAAGCCAGGGCTGAATCACCCTGCACCGCTATGAGAAGTAGTACTCAAACGGCATTGTGGGTAATTCAGGAAGATCTCCACCAACGTGACAATGGGCCAACAGGTCAAGCCATTTAAACCAAAAATCGTTCATTATACATGCTGATATTTAAGCTCTTCAAGACGGAAACAGGTCTTGTAACATTTCAAGCATGACGTGAAGTCTTTTGTCAGGCTTTTGTTCTTGTCTAGGTGCCCTGGCTGGTTTCCCCACACCTAACTCTCACTCTTTTGCATACCTGTTTATAGAGGTAGGAGTTGCTTATAGACGCTTTAAAATAACACTTAAAAATCAATAAGGCATGACAGGGTGTGCTGCTAAAGGAAAAAAATCCACGCTGAAGTCATGTAATGCGCACAATTCCACCAGGACGTGGATTATATTCTAATAACGGCTTTGCTCCTCTTCTTCCTTCATATGTGCTACTCTTATAGCCAGACTTCAAATTTCAGCAGTGCTCTGGTATAGGAACCAGTACCAAGAAGCTTAATCTGACTTCTGTTCTTTAAAAAAAAAAGAAAAGAAAGACAAACAAAACCAGATGAGTCTATCAACCCTGCCTGAATGCACCTTAGGACTCTGGGTCCTAGTGCCTGCACCGTTCGGGCTCACCCTTCATGATCTGCTGCAGCTCCATCTGCAGGGTCTGGATGGCACGAGCCGGATGATCTCCTGCTCTCCGTTTGATCCGGTGGATGGACAGACGGCCTTCCGACACGGCTGCGATGTCGTCGTCTTCCAGGAAGATGACCCGGTTCGTGTGCTCGATAACGGCGCTGTGACAAAGAGAGGGAAAACATGTACTTTTCTCTTAAGACATACCACAAAAAGCTGAGAAAAACAGGATGAACGCGATGAAACAAACACAGACGTTACGTCACCGTTTATGGGAAACATCTGTTGCTAAAACCATCGACTCAAATATTTTGCTCGGTATTACAACAACAGTTATGATCTAATTATTCAGCCAGTTCAGGAGCAAAATATTTTTCAGTGCAACATCCTCGGCGTCTTCATATAAACCCAGCGAATAAATACTTCACTCAAAACAAGGCTGCTCGATGGAAATCCACATGATGCCCTTTTCTGAGAAATACTGCAGTTTTTTAGATGAGTCACAAACTGAATGGAATAATTTCATATTTCAACAAAACACATTTAAATTTACATTTAAAACCAGATATATTTTACATATTAATTTCAGTTACAAATAATTCTTAAAATTTTTTATACAATTTATAAAATAAAATTATATATATATATATAATCTTAAAATATAAAAAAAAAAAATTTTTTTGGTGTTGGATCTAAATTACTTTTGCATTTGTTTCAGTTTTAAATAATTTATTTTTAAGTGTATATAAACCCTTTTAGTAATAAAACTGTGAAGCAAAGACTTTTTCGATGTTATAATAATGAAGATGTTTCCTCTTCTGGAGACTTTGACCGTCACACTTACTTTTTTTTTGCATGCAAAACTAAGCAGCCTTCATTATGTTTTTTTTTAGTTTTTTTGTACAAAATAGAAATGAGATTAGTCTAGCAGCTTCGGTGCTGATATTACTTAGGTGCTTCCTGTGTAGGCAACATTCTAATAAGTGTGTACATCCTTCGAAAATAGAAATATGCAATGGGTTTTAATGTTAAACAGTAAAAGGACAGGGCGGTGAGAGGCAGACCTGGCGTCAGACGCGAAGTAGTACTCAACAGCTTTCTCATCCACAGGAAACAAGCAGGTGTCCTGGTCCATCCTGGGTAGAGAACCTCCACAGCCCTTTTTGTCCTTAGCTATTGGAAGATAAAGAGATATACAGTATATTTAAAAATGTTCATGTCCTTAAAAAAACCCCACCACTTTTAAAAAGGGTTCTTGTAACCTAGTAACCCAGTCAATAAATAAATAAATATATATATATATATACACTGTGTTTAAAAAAAAACCTGACCCCTAAGGCAAGTTGGCATAAATCCATCAAAATAAGTTAGTCTAAAATGATTTTTCACACAGTGCACTGCCATTCAGTTGCGGATTTATTGTGCTTGAAAAGTTTAATATGGGTTGAGTACCACCTGCACGGTTTCCATGGCAACAAGAACAAACGACAGTTGTATGTAAATAAACAAAATGGTTTTGACGAAAGAGGACCGGATTTTGATAAAAAAAAATTGGTCTTGTTAAAAGGCTACGATGCTAAAAGGCTAATAAAGGAATTTCCTACAAAGAATTGGAAGAAGACAACGTTAAATGACTTCTTGAAACAACTGAGAGATACTGGTTCTGCGAAGCGTCGAGCCGGCAGAGGTCGGCCAAGAACAGCACGCACAAAGAGAACATTAACACTGTCGACAAAATTGTCTTGAGCCAAGAAGACGGACCACAGTCACACCACACGACTCAACAAATTGCCAGAGAAACTGGGATACATCATTCGTCGGTATATCGACTTATCCGACAAGATTTGCGACTGAGATTTGCGTTTTTTTAAAAGTGTTTTAAAAAAACGCAGAGCACAGACATTGACTACAGCAAACTGCGTCTCACATCTCACTCAAGCCAGACAGTTGCTGAGAAAATTTCTCCAGAGCACAGTCGATTTTATTTTCTTCTCAGACGAGAACATTTTCACGAATGCTGCAAATAGTCCTGACTTGAATCCCGTTGATTATAAAATCTGGGGCTGCATGCAGGAGCGCGTGTACAAGAAACCGATTTGTGATCTGGCTGAACTGAAGCAGCGACTTGTTAAGGTCTGGGCTGACTTGGAACAGACGATTGTGGATGAGGCCATTGACCAGTGGAGGAAATGACTCAAAGTCTGTGTCAAGGCAAAAGGACAACATTTTGAACATTTACTATAACTTTAGTCGTACGTGTAGATTGCTTGTACAAATGTTTTTTTTATATTAAAGCCGTTTTATTGAAGTTATAACAAAGTTTCAGGGGTCCGTTTTTTTTTTTTTTTTTTTTTTTTTAAACACAGTGTATGATTGCTTGCACAATACACAAATATACATTGTTCAACCATTGTAACAACCCTTGTTAACATGTATAATGTTGGTGATAAGAATAAGAAGTATAGAAGTGTCTGTTTTAGTGTGCGAGGTGAGTTTGGTGGGATGTCCTGGTCCTAAAAGCGAGAATCTGGTGTCAAATTTAAGTGATGTCCTCTGTCATATATGGCATTTTTATGCTTCCTGTTATGCGATAAAACTTGTTTAATTAATAGAAATTAGGCTTTAGCCTTTGCATTTCTATAAGAAGATAAATAAATTCTGTCATGGTAAAGATTTAGCACATCATCATCACAATTTTAGCCAGTTTGACCACAATTAGCATTTGGGGAAAGCAATAATATGTGAATTGTATACGTTTTTTTTTTCATCTAGCAATTTTAGCTAGAATAAAAGTATATACCTGAAAATCAAAGGTCTCATCACAGTTGAAGACCAAGACAAAGCGTCCAAGTTGGTGGCCAAGAGCCTTGACGGACTCTGTCTTTCCTGTTCCCGCAGGACCTGGTGAACAACAGAGAAAATGTCAAGAGGTATGCCAAGAAATAACTGATTAAAATATCGAATGTCCAAATACTCATCACTTCATCAAACATCAAAAATACTGCTGCATCAAGTAGCACCTGCATAACAAGTTTAAGCAATCAACTTAATTTATGCAATAAGAAAAAAGGGGCCTTATCTTCTGGACTAACCAAAGGGAGATCCTCCCAAACGAGCCTCCAGAGCCTGAGTCATAGTGAGGTAACACCTGTCTGTGAGAGGGGTCTGCACCAGCTTCTCCTGCACACCCAGGTACTCAAAGCCATAGTTGAACTTAGCATTTGCCATCTGAATAGAGAGCTGTTGCAGCACGTCAGTCTGTTTGGGGTCAAAGTAGAAGCGCATCTGGCTCAGCCACTCAAAGGACTTGGAGCTGTTGATCTTGTTCTTGATTAGTGTTCTAGTCACATCCCTTTGGTGTACAAGCTCTGTGATCTAAATACAGACAAGGTAAACTTAATTAACAAGCAGCCTTATGCCTATGTGCATTACGCAACTTTCTATTACAAAGACAGAGTATTATAATTATACAAGTGTAAGACTTCAAACATTGTCACCAGATGTTCTAGCTTCTTCCTGCGAATAGGAGGCTGCTCCATCAGCACTGTGTCAGCCAGCAGGTTCAGTGTGGCTTCCACATTTGTCAGCACTGCCTGCAAAGGAGCCATGTTCTCACCACTAGCGATGGTTGTCAGAGCTGTCTCCACATTTTCAGACCAGTCAATCTGGGCAGACAGAACTACCAACTGGGCCTGAAGGAGAAGGATAGAGCAAATGACTTTAGTTAAACAAGGATCCCTTGATATGATTCTGCTGTTTACTCTGTTTTGAGAAATTAAGAAAACTAAAAATGTACCTAAAATTATGTAAGGAATTAAAAAGCCACTATTGTGTAATAAACATGTCAAAGTTAAAGAGTGATTTTTTTTAACGTACAGTCACATTTTTGGGATGCTCACATGGATGTAAAAAGATTTTTCACACACTGGCTGCTTTGATTTATAACACAACATGTGATACCATGTGTGCTCACATCACACATCAGCACCACATGGACCCTGCTGTGGTAATTTGTAAACATTGTAAATAAACTGTAAGCACAGTGCTTCCCACAGAATAAGATTTTATTTATGGTGGTCAAACTGGGGGCTCTCCTCTCTCTCTGCAAAGCACATGCAATTGCCAATAGACCTCGCTATTGCAGAACAAACTATCTAACTATCAGAAGCATTTCAGTGATCAAAACAATCAAAAGTCATGGAGTAAATGAGTTACCTGATATCGGTCAATCCAGTTGATATAGGTGCCAAGATCAATGGCAGTGCCTTTGTTAAAGACTCCCACCTCAGTGACTGCTTCAGCCAGCAACTTAGCCAGAGTGACCCGCATCTCTTTCTCCACCAGGGTCAGCCACTCGTTGATCTTTGGGTGTTCCATGATGGATACAGGAGTCTTGAAGAAGACCTAAATTAAAATGAAAAATTTTTTAATGTTTAAAAATGTTTTAATCTCTGGCTATTTTTCCCTCTCTCTTTGCTGGTTAGGTATGACAATTTCAGAAATCAAAATAGAATAATAAATTCTTCATGCAAAAAACACAATGAGGGCAACTTTGCGATCACAATTAAATTTTTTTTCTTCTAACCTCCTCTCCCTCTCGAGAGGAGATACCAAGGACCTCAGTGTTATCTTCATTCAGCAGAATGCTGGCTACTCCAGCAAACATTTTTTTGAAGTGCTTCTGCAGTTTGGCCACATTCTTGCTGTTGCCAATAATCTCAAGTAGGTCCTCATCACCAACAAAATAGAACCTAAAAAGGAAAACACTGTAGTTACACACACTTAATTTAATGATTACCAATTAGGGCCAAACACAAAACTAAGGTCACCCAACCTGGGGAATGATGAGCGCTCTCTTTCAAGATATTCTCCTAATGCCTTTTGGATCTTTCCTAGGAGGTCTGCCAGCCTTTCCAGTGACCTCTGTACACCCTGGATGTTCAGGACATCCATGACCAGAGGAGACTTTGTCACTTTCTTCATCAGCGCCAAGAACTCTGTGCTAATGCTAGAAAACAAACACGTTCAGTTAAAATCACTCCTGTGAGAAAATTGCAGGCCGCTCATTTATCCAACCGCTCACCTCTGGAATCGTTGTGTCTCCACAGGAAGAAGATGTTTGATGTCTGCACTGCCCGTGAAAATGCCCTCCAGGTAGACCCACCTTCTCTGCACATCTATCCAGACGTCAAACAGGGCCATGATGCGGTTTAGCTTATCTTCCCAGCTCAGGGCATCTTCTTCAAACACCTACAGAAAACATGTAGTTGTATTCCTGATTCAATGTCCTAACTGAAATGGTAGGGTGCTTCTAAATTACTTATTCATAGGTTCTATATTCATAGATCCTTGAATTTTTTCAGTATCAATGTGGTGTTCTTAGATAATTCTAGTAATTCTGAAACATTTAGAGTTAAGAAATGTTTATAGCTTTTAAATGCTTGAAGATCACATATTAAGGGATACTTGGACCACTGTACTTGAACCACTGTCCACTGTTAAAAGCACTTTAAAAATAAACTGAATTTAATTCTTTGTTTTTTTGCTTTTATTTTCATGCCTGCACTTAGCTGAGTCACTTTTTTATTTTACAGACATAAATGTTTCTTGACAATATCTTTCAAACCTAAAATATGTCTACAACAGCAGGTAGTAAAAAGAGCTTAGAATCTGCATTTCCTCTAGTATGGACAGTCAAAACATGCAACTATATTAAATTATAAAATTATTAAACTACATTAAATTATTAAAATAAAAAAGAAAACTGAATAAAAACATGCAACCCTTCCACCTTGTAGTATGGAGACAGCTTCATGGCAGACACACTGTTTATGTGTTCCTTGACTTTGTTGAACAGGTCATCCCATCCCCGTATCAGACGACACTTGTTTTGATAGTTGACCAAGTCAAGCTCATAGGAGTTCCAGACTTCTCGAATCTGAACAGGCAGAGAAAATGTGTTAAAAAAATTCAGAACACAAGCATAAGAATTGTTGTTATGGTTATCAAATGACACAAACATGTTAGGGACTCAAAACCTGTTTGAGGAACTCTTCGAGGGCCATTTCTCCCTGTGCCACCAGCAGTACATCCTTCACCACCATTTCATTCTTCTGCAGGTCTACATCCCAGATCTGTCCAAGTGTCAGCTCAGAAAGGACCCAGCTGACATGCAAGCGTTTCATCAGTTGCTTCCAGTGACGGTCTTTTAGAGCCTCTGATTTCAGCTCGATCACCAACATGTTCACCTGTGGTTCCAATCAAACAATTAATAGAGCTTGGAAAAGGTATCAGGAGTAAAAAATAAAACTTTGCATACGTTTTATTCTCTCTGTTTAAACAAATCAGTAGTTGCAAACCTTCATGTAGCCTTTGAGAAGCCTCTGTACGTATTCATAGGACGCATACTGTCTAAGGCGTGCTGGAAAGTTCTTCAGCTGGTTGAGAAGACCATCCAAGCTCTGACGCAGCTACAGATATAAAGAAAGAATATTAGCATAACAAGAGCCTTATTCCTATTCCAACAAGATGGAATACATTATCCAATCTAACCTTGCGGGGTTGAACTGACACCCAAGGCTGTTCCTTCATTTGATCAATTTGCTCCCAGACCTTGGAAAGCTCCGACCATACACCCTTCAGGTCTTGCAACTCCTCCAATGCAACCTACAAAACCCAACAAACTTTAAAGTATGCACCTGACCTATGCAGAACCATAGACCACAGATCAAGCAGCATGTGGATGTTAAGACAATACCTGCACTCTCTCCTCACTGCCACTTAGCAGGCCAGTGTCTGTCAACTCTAAAGCTTCCTTAGCCTTAGCACACTTTTCTCTGTCATCCTTCAGTCTCCCAAACTTTCCTTCATATATAGTAAGGGACTGTAAAGCTTCCTCTGGACGAAGGTTGCCCTAAAAATTAGAGAAAAGATGTTGAAGATGGCCAAAAACACATAAATATACTCCACAAAATGCTTTAACTTACAGCAACTGGCTTGGTCTTCTCCCAGTCTGTGAGTAGATCTGATGTGCGGTTCTCTACAGCACGATCTTCCTGGACAATCTTCATCTGCAAGTTAGCCACTTGCTGCTGAATAGCAGTATCTTTGCGTTTCATTATGTCACTGAAAGCTCCCCATTCTCCTTCAATATTGTCGATGTATAGCCAAGAGGGAGGGAACTGGAAGCGCTGTTTCTCCAGAAGACGCTGCCCATTTCGGAAGAGCTAAAAAGCACAACACCATCAAGTCACACAGAAGACAAATCAGAAATATGATGAGTAAAATCTATGGTGATACTTACATCAACTTGCTTTTCAAACTGCTTGATCTTTCTCTTGAGAGCTTGCACATATGTAATGAAGGTTACAGCATCAGATGTGCTAGCTGTATCCACAGAATGCTGTTCCAGCTCTTGGCGTGACTGAAACAATAATGCATTAAAAAAAGTATTTAAAATATGCATCAATAATACAAAACAAGCATTCAGAATTGGGACAACCTCTTGTACCTTGGAAATTTGGGAGTGGAAGTCCTGCATGTTTTGGCCTAGCATCTGTCCAAACTTGCTGAGTACTTCTTTATGCCAGGAGTCATACTTTAAGTTCACCTTGGACTGGACCTAAAATATGAGGAGTGACAGTTAACAATTCAATAATGATATTCTTGTTTACAACAACATATTGTATAGAGTTGACTTGTATATGTTTACTTTGCCATAGTCAATGATCACTGGGCCAAATTCCTTCCTAGTTTCAGCATTGTCAAAAGTGCCTCTGGCTTTGCGGATTTGCACCAATAGAGCTTGCCACTTATTTAGGTCTTCCCCCAGGCGATTATAGATGTTCTCAGGCTGCATATCCCACAAACACTGGTACTGCAGCCAAACCTGAAATCAAGAGGCAGAAAAAGGACTTGGATATCCTTCACGGATTACATATAGCCAACAGTATATAACTGAACAGAGATTTAAATAGAAGAATGTGCATTACCTTGACGTACTGTTCCACCTCTGACACATTTTCCTTGACAGCATTGTAGGCCTCTTCAAGGGCAGCTGGACCATCAGGCATTCTTGTTAGAGCATTCCTGTAGAACTTCTCTTCCTCAGACAATTCAAAGTGGACACCAACCTGTTCACAGAAAAAGTCAGTGACCTTGTACTGTACCCAAGAAAGGAAGGTGACATTGCTATACCAACCTGGTATCTTTGACTCTGTATCCTTGGGAGAGAAAGAATGACCATCTTCCAGGCAAACATTTCTTGATAGAGCTTAAAACGGCAGTCTTCAATAGGAGGATTTAGGTATATAACCTGGTTTGTAATCCTGAGCTCATGGACAACATTCTGTACAGAGATAAAGTGTCATAATACCAACACCGTAACATATTAAGAAAGCCACATTTTAAAAACATCTTTGTTACAGCAGTCTCCACATCCTTGACCAAAAATGTCCCACCTTGATTTTTGGTTCTCCTCCAGGCTTGTGGCTGACTTGTGGCGCTTCAGTGTCCATGTCCACATCAGCTTTGTCCTCCATTTGTCCTTTAAGCACCTGGGTCCACGCCCTAAGACCAGCCTGCAGACGTACTCCCAAGATCCTCTCAATCTAATGATCATAATTAAAACCAAACTTAATTCTGACGCTGTGTAGAAGAGGAGATTAGGTAAATGTGTAGGTAAAAGTTTAGGTAAATGCTTCATATGCCCCTTACACAAAGCTTACCTCTATGTCTAGTTTGTTGACCCAAATGGGCAAATTAGAGTAGGAGTGCAGATTAAGGTCATCAACAGCCTTCTGGACACGGCTGAGAATCTCTGAGAAGGTCTTATGGTCATACATGCAAGTTTCGAGAGAGCGGACCTCTAAATCAATTTTCTCTTCAATCAACAGCAGGTCATCCACCTAGAGGCAAAACAGTATAAAAAAGTGCATAGTACATGAGATAGAACGAGAACAAAGAACACAAAAGTTATCAAAAGAATGGAACAAACCTTTTCTTGGAAATTGAAGACAGTTTCTGCAAGGCGCTGAACATAAGGGTCAAGTTTATAGGACTCCCACACTAAAGCAATACCCTCAGTAATAAGGGCTTGAACCTCTCTCTTCAAACCTGCCACCAGGGGTGCAATGGAAATCCGCTCTTCAACCTTTTCACAAGTGCGCTCATATGTACGCACACTCTCAATAAGCGAGATGGCAAATGGGTAGAGCTGGTTGGCTTGATGTGCTTTGTTAACAATTGCCAGGGGAACACGGAAGCTAAGCCACTTCAGGTTCCGAACCTCCTTAGACAGAGTGATGATCTCTGGTAAAAAGTTAACTTTCAGTTTTAGAACGGTCCCAGTCCGTCCACGAGCACGACTGCTTTCAATGGTG
Organism: Leptodoras oyakawai; assembly: GCA_024363135.1. Taxonomy (NCBI): domain Eukaryota; kingdom Metazoa; phylum Chordata; class Actinopteri; order Siluriformes; family Doradidae; genus Leptodoras; species Leptodoras oyakawai. The sequence goes on along the minus strand of JANCOA010000002.1, from coordinate 3,605,169 downwards.
AAGATGCGGCCTGAAACACCAAGGTTGCGCTGCTGTACTTTGCGAGCCCAGTCATCAAATATCTCCTGGGTGTTGAGCTTGGCACGAAAGCTGTCCCCATCCTGCTTCAGCTTCAGACCCTCCACATGATTCTCCCAACCTTTTCCCAGAACATCCTCCACACGTTTCATGTAGGCAGTCAGCTGCCGGTCAATCTGCTTGGCCCAGATAATGGACCCAGAGACTGGAGGAAGGTCACGGACATGACTCATCTTACAAGATTGGCTTTGTGGATATTGCACTTTAAACTTGTCATGCAAAGACTCTATGTCATCCTTCACACGCTGAATGAGTTGAGTCTGGTATTCACGTATGGCCCCACGGATGTGTGGACGCACAAAGAGAGCATTGAAGCGGGAGAAAATGCGGAACATCTCATTGGCATTCTTTGCAGTGCCCAGCTGGTCACGAAGACGAGCTGTGATGCGAGTCTCAACACGATCAATGCGCTCATCATATCTCTTCATTGCAGCTTCCCATGCCTCCATTCCCTCCTTTGAGACATCCAATCCATCTACCTCCTTCACATTTTCATAAGCCAAGTTAACTTCTTCAATGGCATTAGCATCTGCAGCATCAAAGAGGACTTCAGCCACTTTCATGTCAGGGGGTTCTACTGCTTCACTCTGGCCATGCTGTGGGACAGCAGACACCTATAAACAAAAGACCAATGCCAACATATTAAATTGAGAATGAGTGTCAAGACAATACAGGGTAAAATCCACAAATGGCCAGGTGGTGGGGGAAAATCAATGACTGGATATCACTTTTTTTGTCGTTTACCCGTACCTGAGGTCTCAATACACGGACAATTACAGCTCTCAGCTGCTCATGCTGTCTCCTGAAGCGCCTCATGTGATCCAAGCGGGACTGCAGTTTTCGATGTGCAGGGCTAAGGCGCCACACCATCTTGAGATTCTCTTCCCTCTTCCTCTTCACAATATCTCTAAGGAGAACCTGAAGTTTTTCATATTCGTCTTCCCAAGTTTGGAACACTTCAAAACAAGCTACCATTACCTAAGGTGTAAATGAGGAGTTGTTATTTACAGGACCCAGAGGCATTCGAAGAAGCAAGTTTAAGTCAAAGATCAATATGAAGTGTAGATGAATTACAATTAATTGCAAAGTCATTCCTTGCCATGTAAATTTACTTAAATCATAAAAACCTCATTTCCACTGCATTTCAGCCCTGACAAAAAAAAAATTATTTCAGTGATCTTGTTAGCTCAAGAGAAACTGTTAATGAGGACAAGGCAGCTCCATCACGCTGACTAAATTAGAAAAGCAGACTGACTACGTTAAAAGGGAGTGGCGCTTGAAATTAGAGTCTTCTTCTGTCATTGTAAGACTGCACCATTTGGCCATTCATCCAATCATTCAAGGAGAGAGATGTACTTCAGTATACCATAGAAAAATCTGACAAAAAGATCTAAAAACACTGAAACAGCCAACTTTGTAAAAACCAGAATTTGTCAGTCTCAAAACTTTTGGCCATGACTGTATACAAATGTTCAGTACTGACAAAGTGACAAATTTTATGCTAACTTGACACAAACACATCCTCTGTGAAATTTATCTTAATTAATTAATTGTTCAAAGATTTCTAAAGCAGATATAGCCTAATGTGCTCAAATTCAATTAACACCACATACATTCTGGTTTCCCATCTCAGCTTTCATCAACTGAGAGTGCAGAGTTAGGCTCAGACTTTGTTTAACATGCTTTCTGAAATACTCCCTGGAACAATTTGAATAATAAGAATATCGTTAAGACCATTCATACTGATGATCTGTACCTTCTCAAATTCTTCATATGCCACATGCATGAGTTTACGGGTGCCCAGCACTTTGAGAAGCTGTGCACTGAGGTCACGGGAGATGGCCTCAACCAAGCGCAGAGCACGCTGAATGGGATACTTTGTGTTTCGGATCTTGCGAAGATGTGTAAAAATGGCCACCAAAGCCTGGCGAATTTTGTCTAGCTCAGTGGCTGACAACAGATCATTGAGCGGGAAGTCCTTCATCAGTGGGTTGTAATCATTCACTGTTTCCACAGCCTGCTTCAAACCTAAGAAAAAAACATAAAACTATTATATCCCACAAATATAAATGAAATAACAGTAATGCATCATGATGAAACCTCACCAGTATCTGTGTCAAAGCTAACAGTGGCATGAAATCGTTTGCCATGTTTAAGAATGTCCAAGGTCAGCAGCACTTCTGGACTCTCCCTCTTCTCCTGAATTCGATTGAGGGCACGTTCAAGATTAAGCCAAAAGCTGATTTCCTGCAGAGCTGTCCCAGAGGCTGGGTCTCTGTCAAGTTTAGTCACCTACAATATAAACATTAAATTATACACATACATTATACAATTACATACATACATTATAAATACATTCCTGTACAAAAGAATAAAGCAAATGTTAATGAATTGGGGAAAAAGAACTTGTACTGAAATAATATCCACACCTTCTGAATTTCCCTAATCCAACGATTAACTCCTGACTGTAGTTGGTTAAGAAAAGTGGGATCCTCAACTTTGTCACCGAAGTCAGTAACCTTCGGCTTTTCTCCCCGTTCATAGCACTGCTTTGCAATGTTAGAGATGGTGGGATGGATCAAAAGACTGATCTCTGGAATCTCTATGTTTTGCTGCAGGTGTAATAGACCCATTTCAAGCTCTGCAATCTTCTTCTCCACAGAAGGAGCCATTTTGTCTCCATCCCTAAATTATGAAGAAAGTCCAATGTGAGAAATAAAAAAAAAAAAAAACACTGCATCAACACTGTGTATAACCACAAAACTTGCATACCAGTGTTTGATGTGCATCTTTTACCAAGATTACTCAGTGTTTCAACATTTTGGCCTTACCTGTCAGCTTTACCTGACTCGCGGATGTAAGACTTAAAGAAGGGAGCAACAGCATTACTGATGAAAGAGTGTAACGTCTCATATGGAGAATCTTCACTGAGAGTAAGAACCCGAACTTGGGTCGAAATGGGCTTGTCAGCATCAATGACTCCGGTCCTCTTAATGAAAGCCAGACTAAAAGAATATGAGGTTACTCAGTGTGTTTCTGAACACCAGACATTATTTACATTTATTCTTTACAGTGTACACCAACTTTATAACACTTCCAAATAGCAAATAATTGAAGGCCATTTTACCTGTTGGACTTAATCCCATAATGGATATCAATATTAACGCTGTAGGAAATGCATTCCTTTTCCTCTTCTCCTTCATCTCCTACATCCTCTGGGGGAAAAAAAAAAAAACCAAATCAGTTACTCCAGTTTGGGGGTAACTACTGTGACACTCTTGCTTGCCAAATCAATTCATTTTTATTCTTCACAATTCATTTAAATACTTCAATCCTACAAAAAAAATTCAAAGAAAATCAAATATGAATGAACTAGAATATAAATGAACACCACTGTTTACTGAAATACAAGACCTGTGCTGGACCCCTGACCCTGTCAGACTAGAAGAGGCACCTTGGCTGACTGGTTTGCCAGGTGACTGATCCAATAACTTAAAGTAGGTTTAGGGGAATGGGGTGGATGCTTAGTGCACTGTAGCTGTCTCTACAATAGATGAAAGTATACACCCAACACAGACATTTTTACCCTACACAACTTTCCTCCTCTTAACAAAAAAAATGCCTTCTATAGCATTGTTTATACTTCTGCCTCCAGGTATTTGTGAATGTGAGGTCATGTGCAGGCAGTCACTTGCCGCCCCCCCCCAAAAAAAAAATATAAATAAATAAAATAAAAAAAATAAAAAAACACCCCGCCCACCACAAGTCCACTACAGGGCAAAAAAACAAAAAAAAAAAACAAGCAAAAGTCTCGATGCACAATAAAAGGAGAGGGCACAGATTAACACCATGTTTGAGTCAAGGTAGCAACTTCCCCACCTCCAACAAGTAAAAAAAAAAATAAAACTCGTCAACTTTAAAACTATGCTGCAATCATGGTGCCTTTTAAGTGGTAATTTGCAAGTTGTATTAATGTCATAGTCCACCACCGCATTTAATGTGGAAACACGTCATACTATGCCACTTTAGCCAAACTTTTACAATTACAGACCAGAGAGGCTATTGCTATTGCTCAACTACAGTGAACTTCAATCCAATCATTACTGTGGGTAATGCGCTAAGACGTCATGCATGGCAAGGAAGGTTCCCCAGCTTAAATCAGCACACGTCCAGGCCTGTCTAAAGTTTGCCCATGACCATTTGGGTGATCCAGAAGAGTCATGGGAGAAAGTTCTATGGTCAGATGAGTCCAAAATAGAACTTTTTGGTCTTAATTCCACTCGCTGTTTGGAGGAAGAAGAATTGAGTACCATCCCAAAAACACTATCCCTACTGTGAAGCATGGGGGTGGAGGCATCATGCTTTGGGGCTGTTCTTCTGCACATGGGACAGGACGACTGCACTGTATTAAGGAGAGGATGACCGGGGCCATGTATTGCGAGATTTTGGGGAACAACCTCCTTTCCTCAGTTACAGCATTGAAGATGGGTCGTGTCTGGGTCTTCCAACATGACAATGACCCAAAGCAGACAGCCAGGATAACCAAGGAGTGGCTCCATAAGAAGCATGTCAAGGTTCTGGAGTGGCCTAGCCAGTCTCCAGACCTAAACCCTATAGAAACTCTTTGGAGGGAGCTCAAACACTGTGTTTCTCAGCAACAGCCCAGAAACCTGGCTGATCTGGAGAAGATCTATGTGGAGGAATGGGCCACAATCCCTGCTGCAGTGTGGTGCAAACCTGGTGAAAAACTACAGGAAACGTTTAACCTCTGTAATTGCAAACAAAGGCTTCTGTCCTCACTGTGGACATGCACCTAAGATTAAAATTTCAGACCCCTTCATGATTTCTAAGTGGGAGAACTTGCAAATTCACAGGGTGTTCAAATACTAATTTTCCTCACTGTATGTGTATTTTTGAAAACTCACATGAAGTCACATTTCCATCCATTATAATTATGCAAATAAACTTTAAATATTGAGCCATGATTAGGTTTAGGGGAGAAATATTGTGTATGGCTTGCCAGTGTAAGCATCAAAACAAGAAAGATTATGAAGAGCTTTAACTCATTTTTTTAATTTGTGAGAAGAGTTATCTTAACATTTGCCATCTGTAGGACCAACTGTTTCCAGTCACCAGCCACACCTTCAATAAAAGTGAAACGATAGCCTGCATCATATTAATTGACATTTGTCACATATAATATTTACAATACTTATTAGTTGTTGTTTTTTTGTTTTAAAGAAATTGATGCATCTCATATTTGTAACCTTCCTACAAAACTACATAGCAACACCAGCAAGCTGGCTGCCCAAGAAGCCTTTTTTCTCTTGTGTACAAGTTTAAAAAGAATCTCTCACAAAATCTAGAGGGAAAAACAAAACAAAACCCCACAACAGACAAATGGTCTGACAGTTTAGTCCAGGCTTTACTGGGTCTGTATGTGACAGAGGTACACAAAGCTTTTCAGATGTCCAGGAGAAATTTAAAAAGATTCACTAGCATTTCATCTCAAAAACGCAAACCCCCTCCTTTCATTTCGGGGACCGGTGTCTGAGGTAAAATCAAATCAGCTAATCACGTAGCAGCAGCACAACAGAAGTTCTGGCGAAGTGATATACCCATGTTCCCTAGATCCCTACACACTGTGCAGTTCCATTGGAAGTGAACACAGTTGCTCCCTACAGAATGGATTCTCACTTATCATTGCGACGTACCCTTCTGTGTCTACTTCGCAGTGCACTAACCATCGACTATAATGCACCCTTAGTTTTTCTGCCTGGTTGCTGATGTAACTGGGCGCAACTGCGTTGTATAGCTGCAATGCATTCTCTCAACTTTGACGCCAATGGCTGCTGTCTACACCATGTCTACGTTTAATTCTTGAGTGACAAAATTAGCTAGTGCGTTTTCGGCACTAACGTCGAAACTTGACAGCCATGTTTGAGATCGTTTGACCCATTGTTACTGTACTTGCGGTGTCCACCATGACATCTAGGCGGCACACGATCGCTTACTTTTCAGAACGCCCATCAGCAAAAGAAACGCTTCGAAAGAGCGTTCATGTAACGTTTGGTAATGCTGTGGAGCAGTAAACAGCGGTGAGCTGGAACTGAGGAGACACGCCTTGTCTGCGTCGGTACACATAAGCACAGGATGATCTACCGCCCTCAGCAGATGGGCTTCGGGTCCTGCATACCTAAAACAATGTATCGTCGTCTCAACCACAATTAATATAATGACGAACATTTTTCATATAAATATAACGAAGTACAGCGCGATTAGGTTTTTTCCAGCTGCGCCACTCATTAAAGTCATGGTTTGCATTATAATCTGTGCTGTCTAATGCAGCCCCATATCCAGTTATGATGTGGCTGCGAGTTCAACAGTTTAGATGATAAATTACATTAAATCCTCAGCGGAGATTACAGTTTGCGACAAAGACAAATATGATGAGCTTTTCATTTCATGACGGAATTTCATTTTATTCCACCGTAAATGGAATAAAGCTATCTGTGTGCACCGACGATTATAAAATAGCTCATTATACGAGACCAACACAATACAAGACTTTTCTGTACATTTTATGGGGTGTTCTGAGTATTTAACTGGAATCCATCTGGTATTTTGCCATTAACATTTTATTGTCTGTCGACGATTTATCGAACCTTAAGCATTGCACATTCTGTAAAACATTTAAAAAGACCTTTTAGAGAGCTCCGTTCAACTAGAATGGTGTGAATTTGAGGATCCGACAGAAACTTCCTCATCTGCTCCACGGAGCTCTTCTCCTCCAGGGCGGTTTCCAATGCGGCCGGCACTTCGCCGCCATCTTCTAGCAGCAGAGGCACCAGTTTCCGAATGTGTTTCTGTAAAACGGAGGTATCGGCGACCGTCTGCACAGCAGCAGAAACTTCCATGGTTCCGCTACTGTCGTCTGCTCCACCGTCCGACATTTTGTACCACAGTTAAACTCCTACAGACCGTTAGTTTAACAACTAAATCTGCGCTGGTAGACACTGTGCCACATCACCGTCATATGCCGGCGAATAAGATAGGTACTCAAGCCGTCCCATGACTTTTGTGCAATGGATTCTGGGATATGTAGTATTACAGTAGGTTAAAGAAACGACTGTAAATGGAAAATGTACTACATTTCCTACAAAACATTTCAACTAAAACACACCTACCTTGTATTACTGAAGTAATCAGCAACTGCAGCTGATGAAAAATCAAACGTGGTGAAGTTGAAATAAAATATATATATTATATAACAACATCAGATACCCTCACCGAGGATATCTTTAAAGAATACTTTAAGAATACTATACTAATACTGGTTAGAGTTTCCGTTTGCTCTCAAACAACCTCAGCCCTGACAGACATTTGTGGATAAACTTTGGCAATGTTTTCGCGATTTACAGCATATGCAATAATGCAATATTTGTTAGAGAAGGGTAAAAAATACATGATTATATTAATGGATGCATTAACCTGATTAATCACCTTCTGTACTCGTTTAGGTATAAAGCATTGACATAAAAGGTTGCATTTCACGTGATGGTACTCAGCATTAAAAAAATAAGCATTGACGTAATAAGCTGATTTTTACACGAGATATTCTTGTATTCTGGACATTAGATTATTAGTAAGATAAGTTTCCTTTGCCACTTTATTTATTTGATTGCTGTGGCAATAAATTGAAGATAACTTTCCTTTACATCACTGTGTTAGGCCAAGGGTGACAGCTGAAAAACAGAAATAGCATGTGAGAACTGTGTGCACTTGAGATGTGAAAACCACAAAAGGGTAAGATGGTTCGGAAAGTATAGACCCATTCCAAAAAATATTATAAAAAATAAACAATATCATGGAAAAGTTGATTAATTTCCATAATTCCATTCAAAAAGTTAAACATTCATAGATTTTAGATTCACGGCCCACAATTTAAATTATTTCAAGTATTTATTTGTTTGTTTTTACATAATTTGGGCTTCCAACTCATAAAACCCACAAACTGCAGACATAACAACTGGCCAGAAGACCATTATTGATACCCTCCATAGGGTGGGTAAGCCACAAAAGTTCATAGCTAAGGAGGATGGCTGTGTCCAAGCATATCAATGAAAAGTCTAGTGGAAGGACAAAATGTGGCAGGAGAAGCTGCACCAGCAAAAGAGATGACTGTGGACTTCAGCGGATTATCAAAAATACAGGATTCAAGAATCTGGCAGAGATCCAGAAAGAGTGGAATGAGGTCATAGCTTCAAAAACCACCACATTCAGATGCGTCCTGGAGATGCTACAGCTATGGGGTTCCTCGGGTCTAGCCACTTCTGAACCTGAGCCAACGTAGACGCTGGTGAGCAGGACATGGAGTAGGATGCATGTTTTGGTGCTCCTGCAGAACTTAATATTTTAATGACATTTATTTTACTAAAACTAACTTAGTATCTCATTAAACTAACACTAAAAGCGTCCAGACTTGATTGAAGGTATAAATTTTCACATGGATGCGGCAAAGCTCAAGAAATACAAATACACCCCGTCCAGGTCTACACCACCTGCGACTCGTAGCACCTCAGAGAGACAAGACTCAGCCTCGCCCAGTCGGGCTGAGACGGAAGCTACAGGTATCATGGCTGAGAGATCCAGAAAGAGTGGAATGAGGTCATAGCCAGATATTCTGTTTTCACTGAGGGATGACATTATCAAAATAATAGGGGAGGAACTGAAACGCGCTTTCGCTGAAGATTTCAACTCCCTGAGGAGTGAACTGCAGGCTGTAAGAACCGAAATCGCAAGCAACACAGCCACAACTCGAGCTGAACTGGATCGAATGAGGGCGGACATTACAGATATGATGGGAGGGCTATCGACATGGTCGGATGAAGTAGTGTCGCTACAAAACGCAGTGACAAGACTCCAGAACCAAGTTGTAGAACTCAAGGAAAAGTACGAAGACCTTGAGGGCCGGATGAGAAGGGTAGTTCAGATAGTTGGTGTGAATGAACAGCCTTGAATCAGCTTGCCCGCAGCGGTTTCCATTGCATATGGAGCAGGACGTAAAAGTTGACAGGTCACATCGCAGCTTAATCAAGTGGAAACCAGGAGCTTTACAAAAACAAGAAATCAGGGCATGGCCTATAGGCCTTGTCCCCAACAGCTATCCCTAATGAGCAAGCCGGTGGTGATGGTGGCAAGGAAAAACTCCC
>JANCOA010000002.1:3556081-3566893 GCA_024363135.1 Leptodoras oyakawai | reverse complement strand
TGTGCTCAATTGGCCTGCCAACTCTCCTGACCTGAACCCCATAGAGAATCTGTGGGATATTGTGAAGAGAAAGTTGAAAGACGCAAGACCCTACACTCTGGATGAGCTTAAGGCCGCTATTGAAGCATCCTGGGCCTCCATAACACCTCAGCAGTGCCACAGGCTGATTGCCTCCATGCCACGCCGCACTGAAGCAGTCATTTCTGCTGACTTTTTTTGTATTAAAAACACTTTTCTTTTATTGGTCGGATGAAATATGCTAATTTTTTTAGATAAATTTTTGTTTTTTATTTACTTTTTTTTTGCCAAAATCAATATTAAAACAATAAAAGGCTTTGAACTACTACAGTTGTGTGTAATGAATCTAAAATATATGAAAGTCTAATGTTTATCAGTACATTACAGAACACACCCAGCTGGCAGAAACAATAGCCATGATAATTTATCATAATTAACAATAATTCACATATCTGGTAGGTTGATTTATGGACATGTTTTTAATTATAAAGCACCTTATTTAAGAATTAATTTAATTTTGAAAAGGTAATAAATGAAATTGTAAAGAAACGTACTCGGGAGCAAAAGAGAATACAATACTTTTCATCCAAAGGTTTCACTGCTGACAGGGAATGGATTCTTGCTCAATGTAAAACAGCTTTACGTTATAGCTTCAAGCATGACTCCCTTAAGTAATGTCTGTTTGTTATTAAGCAGTACTGGGAAGGCAAACTGAAATCTATGGATGAACAGTTAAAAAAGCTGAGGGAAAGATCAAAGAACTAACCAATGAGAGTGTAAAAAATATTAAATATCTGCTGTTAATGCTCAGAGAACTTATGAGAAACTTAAGCAATCACTGCTAGATGTGGAACATCAACACGCTAAATTCAAATCTAAGCCAAAACATCAGTGCTGTCCTCCACCTGTAGCCCTCCACCAGGTCAGCCTCGTCACACAGAGGATGAGAATCCTCCAGTAACAAATAGGTTGTACCCAGAATTAACTGTGATCTGCCCGGGTAAAGAGACTGACCTCTCTGATGGATCAGAATGTTTGTCATCTGATGAAGATTCTGACCATGCAAGTAATGAAGTACCCTTTTCTAAATGTGTTCAGATGAGTCCAATTGTCTCATCTAAGGTACTTCATAGAGGAGGTGAAATAAAGGAAACCAGAGTAGAGATCAGTTATGTGCCCCTAGACACAGTCACACTGGACAAAGTGGCCAGGACATGGGGTGGAAAATGTTCAGGCAGTGGATTATCTGTAATATTGCAAGAACACTTACTGGGGCAGATAACCTGCTGTAAACAAAGAAAAGGGGAATCAGCTGCAGAATATTATAAGCGGTCTTTATAAGAGTTTTTCTATGTCATCGTGGGATTTATATTTACAACAGTGATAACACAAGTTATGGTCCCCACTTTGGACAGCAAGTTGAATTATTGAGACCAGACCTCAAACAGGCTCTGGAACAACTGTTCCAAACTGGCAAAAAACACAAGTGGAGCAATCTCAAGAATGATGGATCTAGAACCAAACCATGTTCCAGCATCCTTACATGTCCTTACTGAGAACAAATCTAACTCCAGTCAGACAGTCTCTAGTCAGAAAAAAGTGCGTCATTACTGTCATAAAATTGAGCATTTTTTGAAAGAATGTCATTAGAAACAAAAAGCACAATAAAATGAAAGGGGGACCTTTCAGAGGGAAAATCATCAGAGAATTTTTCCAGGGAATCTCACAGGACTAGTTGGCTATGATAATCAAGGCAGTATGCACAGGAGTATCAAAAACTCCCCAGCTTTAAACTAAGTTAACTTAGTTATAATTAGTCTATCCAGTAGTCCCATCTGGCCAGTTTGTAAGGCTCATGGAACTTGATGTTTAACAGTAGATTATAGAGTAGCCAATTACCATATTGACAAGTTAACTCCATTGGTTGCTGACCCATCTACTATCGTTATTGGCATTCCTACAACACAGTGTTTTCTCTGTCATTGATATGGCCAACGGTTTTTGGTTAGTTCCATTAGTATCACAATGCCAGACCTGGCTTGCTTTCACAGTGGGGGATGTGCAGTATAAATGGACACATTTCCCACAGGGACTTCACAATAGTCTCAGTATCTACCATCAAGCACTCGGGAAACATCTCTCTCAGGCAGGAAATTTTACATTATTCACATTCACATTATTCAATGTGTAGATGATGCTTTATTGATTAGTGAGAATGAGGAAACACATGACAAAGATGTGAGGGCAATTTTTGATTTTTTGGCCTGCAAAGTTCAGGTCACAGCTCAGCTGTGTTGTGCTGGTGTGCTGGGACAAATAGGTTACTCAGGGTTCTAGGAGAATGCTGCCAGCTAGAAGCTCTGCAATTAATGCATGTCACTGCAATGCAAGTTGCTGTGCACTCTCACCCACACTAATATTGTAATGCTTAATTACTTACAAAATGAGTAATAAAAGCCCTTAAATAAAGTAAGAAGTAACTAAATGTAACTATTTTATTCCATGCACAACATCTACAATTGCTTTTTTATTAACATTATAATTACTGATTTGTGCTGTGTTATGTGTGTGTGTGTGTGTGTGTGTGTGTGTGTGTAAAATAACAACAGCACTTGTATTATCAGTGTTATTAGTATAAATCATGCATGTGCAAATTCTAACAAAGCACTAAAAATGGCTTCTACAGAACACAATGTGTAAGTGTCTTATGCAGTATAACTGTATATTGTTATACAATTACCATTGTGCTATATGTTTGGTAGTATGTATCCACAAAATATAATAATTGATGAAACTTACAATACAAATACATTTGCTTTGCCTAGTCGTGCATTTGCTTTTGCCTAGACTTTGACTTCACTACATGCTTTCCGTAAATATGGGGGTCAGTGCTTCAAACACAGTTACAGTCATTACCAAGACAATGGGCATTAATAACTTCACAGCAGGGAATTGAACTACAGAGCATGGCCACATTCATGGCTAATGAATACTTTGCAACCTTAAGTCTTATGCACTCACCAGTCACTTCATTAGGTACACCTTGCTAATACCAGATTGGGCCCCCTTATGTCTTTAGGACTGCCTTAACTCTTCATTGAATAGATTCAACAAGATTCTGGAAACATTTCTCAGAGGTTTTGGTCCATATTGACATGATAGCATCATGATGTTACTGCAGATTTTCCAGCTGCACATCGTTGAAGCAAATCTGCCATTCTACCACATCTCAAAGGTGCTCTATTGGATTGATAGTGTAGCTATCAGAAGATGGGTACACTGAGAACTTAAAAGGATGGACATGGTCAGGAACAATACTCAGATAGGCTGTGGTATTTAAATGATGCTCATTTGGTATTAAGGGGCCCAAAGTGTGCCAAGAAAATATCCCCCACACCATTACACCAAAACCACCAGCCTGAATCACTGATACAAGACATTGTATTCATGTTTACAACATGAATGTTGCAGCATAAATTGAGACTCCTCAGTGCAGGCAATGTTTTCCAATCTTCTATTACCCAGTTTTGGTGAGCCTGTGCAATTGTGGCCTCATTTGCCTATTCTTAGCTGACAGGAGTGGCACCTGCTTGCTCTTGGGCTACTGTAGCCAGCTTCAAGGGTTGATGCATTGTGCATTCAGAGATGCTCTTCTGCATACCTTGGTTGTAATGGTTATTGAGTTACTGTTGCCCTTCTATCAGCTCAAACCAGTCTGGCCATTCTTCTCCAACCTCCAGCACCAAAAAGGCCCAGAGAACTGCTGCTCACAGGATATTTTCTTTTGTGGACCATTCTCTGCAATCTCTAGTGAGGTTTGTGTATGAAAATCCCAGTAGATCATCAGTTTCTGAAATACTAAATCAACTTTATTCCCCTTTCTGATACTTGGTTTGTTCAGTAGGTCATTTTGACCATGTTTACATGCATAAATGCATTGATTTACTGCCATGTGATTAGCTGATTAGATATTTGCGTTACAGTGCAGTTGAACATGCAGGGCCAAACTGGAAAAAAAATTGTGTAGGCACCAATTGTGTTTTTACCTTTTCTCCAACTACATTTTCTTCTTCTGGCTAGGGTGTCAATGACAGCCCCAAGAAGTGTATGGTAAAAAGTCTGGATACCAAACAAGATTTTCGGCTGTGGTATGGTAAAAGTATAATGGTATGGTAAATGTGAAATTTGGCACACTGATCGGGGCTATCTATACCAAACTTTTTGGATCCCATCTAAAGTGAGTCCATAAAAAATATAACCTATTTGTCAATGCTTTATGGTACAATGTACATGCTGATATTTAGTGTTTCATGAGCATGTTTGGGGCAGAGGTACAGAAGTACAAATTATGTCATAATTTGGGAATTCAAAATATGGAACTAGGGCGACACAGTGGCTCGGTAGGTAGCACTGTCGCCTCACAGCAAGAAGTTTCCGGGTTTGATCCCCGGGTGGGGCAGCCTGGGTCCTTTCTGTGTGGAGTCTGCATGCCCTCCCTGTGTTCGCATGGGTTTACTCCGGGTACTCCTGTTTCCTCCCACAGTCCAAAGACATGCATGTTAGGTTGATTGGTGTCTCTAATGTGGCCTTAGTGTGCAAGTGTGTGCGCGCGAGTGTGTGTGCCCTACAATGAATTGGCGCCCTGTCTAGGGTTGTTCGTGCCTTGCGCACTATGTGGCTGGCTTGGCACCCGCTCCCCCATGACCCTGAAAAGGAATAAGCAGCCAAAAAGATGAATGAATGAATGAAAATATGGTAGGTGGACTTAAGGCCCTGCCTTGAAGTATGCCACAATAAATTGATCATTAGGGGATAAAAAAAGTTCTCATAAGTTCTTGACCCCTTGACCATGACGTAAATGCTAATCGTTAAAAGCTGCTAAACTGGAACTGTTGCCATATCTAATACATGGTAAATCACACCCCACCTATGGTAACTCCACCTATGATTAACCTATGGTAAATCACACATAATGCAAGTGTCCCAAAAAGTCTACACTCTGCTGATTTACTTGGTGTTGGCTGATACCTTCCAAAAGTGGCATGATGTCTGTTGTCCTTCACTGAATTTTGCATTTATCCATGGCTGAGACTGCATTGCTTACTTTTAGCATCATACTCTCGTTTATTTCCTTTTTTTCCATTTTCTTCTTGGATCTTGTTCTAAGAGGGAGGAGCTAGAAATTGAGGTAAGTCCAAAAATGTGGCTCAATTCACCCTAGTCCCCTGTGGAGAACACCGCGTACTGTACCAAGGAGTACAGTTTGCCCAGTTTAAAAAAAAAAGTTCTGGCATGTTTTAGCCTTTACCAAAATTTCCTCTCTGGAAACTAACGCTAATTCGGTGGATGAACAGATCCAGGCACTAGAGGCGGCAAGCATGGAGCTAATAGAGGCTAAAGCTAAGCTCCAAGCTAAAGTTATAGATTTGGAATCTCTGGAGGGTTCACGTCCCACTGCCTTTTTCTCTGACTTTTTGTCAGAGGTGTTTGGCGGTGTACTCTCTTCACCACCAGAGATAGACCAAGCGCATCGATCCTTGATTAACAGACCACAACAGGGTGACCGACCAAGGGCTGTTATCATCAGGTTGCACTATTACCAAGTCAAGGAGAACATTATTCATGAAGCCCACTCCAGAAGAGGTAATTTTCAGTACCGAGGTCATTCCATGGCAATTTACGAGGATTACGCCCCGGAGGTTCTTGAGCAGTGAGCCAAATACAGAGACGTGTTACGGCGTATGTACAAGTTAGGTCACGGGCCAGTGTTGCAGTTCTGCTCCAGTATTGTTTAGCTTTGAGTTCTTGTTCTTGGGCCTCAGCTTTTAGCCTAGTAGACCATATTGGGGTAATATATTGGAGAAGCTGCAAAAAGTTGAGGCGGACTATGCAAAAGATGTGTCTCCTTTGCTTTATAAATGCCATCTTCAACTTGTGGACTAAATGTGGACTTTAAAATTCTGGCTAAGGTTCTTGCCCTTCTTGGTAAATTCAGCCGCTCAGTCGCTTCTTTATCCTCCTTCCCTTTTAGAGTTGCTCATAGGAAATTCAGATATTTGGGCATTACATTTACACAGTCATTTACTGGGAGAAAATTTTATCCCTCTGCTTTATAAAACTCTATCAGATCTGGATAGATGGTCAGCATTACCATTATCACTTATTGGCCATATTAATCTAATTAAAATGAATGTGCTACCTAAAGTTTTATACTTATTTCAACATATCCCTATTCTAATCAACAAAGCATTTTTCAATAAACTTGATAGTGCACTAACTCCCTTCATTTGGTGTAATAAACCCATATGTCTAAAAAGGGCATCGCTTCAGCTTCGAAAGTCTGTTGGGGGTCTGGCTTTACCTAATTTCTGTCATTACTACTGGGCTTGCAATATTCACAAATTAATTTACTGGAATAAGGGTACTTCCTCCTCTGACTGTCCACTGTGGACACAGTTAGAGCTGTCCTCATCCCAATATTCTCTTAGCTCCATAATTTGCTCCCAGCTCGCTGTCCCGTGGGTTCTCATTGTAGGCAGAGTGCATATGTCCTCTATTTGTGCTAGACATGGTCTAATGCAGTTTAAAGTGCTACATAGGCTACATCTCACTAATGCCAGGCTGGCGAGAATGTTTCCGGGTAGGTCTGATGCTTGTGCCAGATGCGGACAGTCACCAGCTGATCATGGTCATATGTTTTGGACTTGCCACAGGTTGACTGCTTTCTGGTTGAAGGATTTAAGATCACTTAGCCTTGAACTCGAGCTTTCGTTAGATTCCAACCCCATTACAGCTTTGTTTGGGATCCCCCCTGACCTTAACATTCCATCAACGAAACAGTGAGTGATTGCCTTTAGCACAGACGGGCAGTTCTCCTAAAGTGGAGGCTTCCTTCTCGTCCTACTCATAACCATTGGATTCAGGAGATCCTAAACAACATCAGATTAGAAAGGCTGCGATCTTACAGATTAGGTTCATTAGGCAGACATTAAAAAAAAACCTGGTTACCTGTCATTAATTATACTGAGGGGTGAAACATGGCACCAGAGTAAGGCAAGAGAGGTTAATTGCTTTTATTTATTTATTTTATTCATTATTTATTTATTATTTTTATTATTATTTTTTAACAATTTTTCTCTGTTTTTCTCTTTTTCGTTTTTTTATAATACACGGTCATTGGAACGCTTTTCTCACTTACATGTTTACACTTTTATATTTCTAAAATTGCATTATTATTACTATTATTTATTATTTTTACTTTGTGTGGGAGTGTCTTCTGTCTGTGCATACTGTGGATGTGTGCATACTGTTTTAACTCTGATGTTATAATATTATTTTTATTTCTATCCATTATGAATATTTGATCCACATGTTAGATTTTTGCTATTATATATTCACTATCTAGGAGCATGTGTGCACACATTTGTATGTCAATATGTATGTTATATTGTGTGGGAAGATTGGTTAGGAATGCATACTAACTAGACTCATGTTTTTGAGTGTACTTGGGGGGAGGGGTTGTTATTTTCCTTCTGACTTGGTTTTCAATGGACGATGTTTTGTAATAATTGAAAGCTCTATAAATAATAGGGTATAATAAAAAAAATAATTAAAAAAAAGAAGTATGCATGGTCAGGCCCACAGACACTGGCAGCCTCCATTCTAATCAGAACAAATGTTGCCTGTTAGATTCTAATGGACACAATTACAGAATAATACCTAGAAGAAATATGATTCATTGCAGCTTGAAGATTGATCAAAAATGCAAAAAAATTGTGTTTAAAATAAAATAAATTTCATTTCATGTTTTATACCTGATTATCTCTCAATAAATGGCAGACCACAGAATTAAAACAACATAATCTAACAGGCTGTGTGTTAGTTTTTACTTCACCTCTATAGTTGATGATCTCAGTACCAAGAACAGGAGTTATCTCTAGCACAGTGATGAAGGCCTTGTCCATGGAGGTAAGGGGGAAAGGGGAAATGCGGTGTCTTCGTGCCACCTTTGTGATGTCAACAGCACTATGACCTAAGAGACAAGATAAATGTTGATTTTGAAACATACACAACATACATACACTCACAACCAGGGGCATGCAGATATTACAATTTCAGATTTTTTAGATTACAAACATTTAGCATTATATTATATTTAAAAAATAGTTTAACTGTTTTTGTTGAGTTGGGCAGAATATTTATTTAAAAACATCCAGTACCTTTGTTACCTTTGTTGCAACTACTTGCTTACTTCTCAGCTCAGGTTGTTAAATGTAATCTGAATAGAGTTATTACTTACTAGAAGTATTGGTTCAAACACTAGGCAATGTGTTTATGCTCTGCTGAATGTCTGCCATTTACATTTATGTAGAGTGACTTACAGGAGTGTTTACAGATTTTATCTGCAGTGCTTTAATAAGCACATCCTGACACTATTTCACTAGGCCTAAAAAAAAATATATATATATGAATTTTAAAGCAATATGATGACCATAATACAAGCAGTTAATCTAAATTGTTAACCCATCTAATTACATTCTACAGTCCCTGACAGAAGTTTAATTCACTTCAAAGAGAAATTCACAGAAATAAATTCTCTTCACTTCAGAAATATTGATCATTTAATGAACACAGAAAGGTCAGATTTTGGCAACACAAAAGTTTTGTTGCCTTGTCATATAATGCACCCAATCCTATTTTACAGCCTCACCTGTGGCTGTCACTGATTGGTTAATTAGTGGCCAGTCACCAGACATGAACAACATTGAGCATGTTTGGGGTAGGATGAAAGAGGAAGCTTGGAAGACATAACCAAAGAATCTTGATGAACTCTGGGAGGCATGTAAGACTGCATTCTTTGCTATTCCTGATGACTTCATCAGTAAATTGTATGAATCATTGTCGAACCGCATGGATGCAGTCCTTCAAGCTAATGGAAGTCACACAAAATATTAAATATGGCTCTAATAGCACAACAACTTCATTCACCAATGTTAAGAAACACATATTTGAAGTAAATGATTTGTTTGATTTTCACATTACTTTCTGTGGGAGACAAAATCGTTGTCTTGCCAAAATCTGACCTTTTTGTGTTCATGAAATGATCAATAGCTCTGCAGTGAAGCAAATTTAGTTCCGTGAATTAAACCTCATTTGGGAGGGTTTCAGCTTTCATATGTTTTCATTTCTAAAACCAATGGATGAATTTAAAATCAGGTTATAAGCTTTTGTTTCCACAACATGGATAAGCGACAGAACTTCTGTCAGGGACAGTAAAGATCTTTCAAAGAAAATACACAATGTTTACAAAAAATGTCGTATATGTATTTCTTCTTTTTTTCTTAATTAACAGTTATAGGGGTCTTTCCCATGAATACACAAATTATGCAAATCGCTGTACAGGTATGCACACCAGGGAAAAGTGATGCGGCATAGGCAGACAACCCCTTAAGTGCATAATTTTCATATAACAGCATGGTCTGGAGTATGTAATTCCACTTATACCACAGCAATTTGCAAAAGTTTACAACTTTATATTTATTGATGAATGATACTTTGAAAATGTTAATGGTTTGTAATTAACATTGAAGAATGTCCAAGAAAGAAGTTAATTCCTGTTATTGCTATTTTATAGCTATCATTCACCATCTCTGTCTCTCTCTCTCATATACATACACACACACACACACACACACACACACACAACACAGCCTGTCATTTTACTGAAAAAAAGAAACTGTTGAAAGAGCAGTTCTAACCTAGACACATACCATAAATGTTAAATAAAAGTCTCCTTACAAAAAAACCCTTCACCACAACTATGATCAGAAAATTGAGCTGTTACTATAGAAACAACAGCATATTAGATAAAGAGCATTAATGTTAACATATTATTTACTTTACAGCTTGAAATACCTGTGCTGTTCTATGAAAATAGTAATCTTTCTGACCAACCAAAATCAAGCATTTTGCATTTGTGCTCTGGTATAATCAAAAATAATATTATAATATTAATTATAAGATATATTATTAATTATATTTGTATATGAAATAAGTGGAGTGCATCCAATATAAGCAATACCAACACAACTGTGATTCATAGGCACAAGGCTACAGGCTTCATCTGTGCTGATATTCATTATAACGACCGCAAGTGAAATGACACCACCGCAAGTAAGATATTGCTTTTAGACGCAAGTTCTACAAGTGTCATTTATTAGTTAACAATAATAAGCATTAACAGATTAGGATTTGTTTGTTTATTTAATAATTTAATAACAAGCCATTGTCCTCCCTTTCAGCTCTTATGAGTGATTTATTTTAACACAAAGCATAATACTAAGGGAAAAGGAGACTCAAACTAAACTATCAATAAAAAATAAGCAAAGGAGAAGATACAGAAAAGCAGAGTGTATGTTGGGAGAAATTTATGGCTCTGCCCCAAGCCTCCACGAACAGCCAATCTGCTTTCAGCTCTGGTGGCAGTCGCCACATTATCCATACAACATAACTAGATAATTAATACTGAAGCATCAGTGTGTAAGCAGCTTGCTACTGTTGTGGATAATAGAGGTGGAGCTAGTTTGAACTACTTTATATACAGGTTTATATACAGGGACACCAGATAAATTTAAATATTAGTCAAAGACAACACAGGTAAACAAAAAATGCTATTTTTAAACGAAGGTGTTTATTATTAAGGGAGAAAAAAATCCAAACCTACACTACCGTTCAAAAGTTTGGGGTCACATTGAAAAGTCCTTATTTTTGAAGGAAAAGCACTGTACTTTTCAA
>JANCOA010000002.1:3213486-3219212 GCA_024363135.1 Leptodoras oyakawai | reverse complement strand
TATATATATATATATAGATAGATACATAGATAGATAGATAGATAGATAGATAGATACACACACAATTTTTTTTCCTGAAAAAAAATATGAGTTAATTGTATTCTGTGCTTGTAATCCTGTTAGAAGTCTGTTTTATTCAGTTTTATTGTTCCTGAGAACACACCATTAATAGATTTATACATATTATTTTCTAACTATTTGCTACCAGTTATCTGTATATGATGATTGCTTACACACACACATATATATATATAAATCCTACATAAATCGTTCTTGCGCTCTTTGTTAGTCCCACTCAACGCTCAACACTCATCACTCTCATGCAATTACTCTCAAATACCATTTCTACAACGACAAGTCGGTGAACTGGAATCAAGTCGGGAACTAAATAAAGCTCGTCAGGTCCAGTCTATCCGATCTACTCTGATTTAAGACAGATTCTCCGTGAGAATGAATTTCCAGAATACGAGAGGTGGCCAGAGATGATTTCCGGAGGCGGCGTGGTGGGACAGACACAATAGTTAGCCGTTCGGCGTGGCACCCGAATTTTCTTATCAGTGGGGAATTGCACAGCGCTGAGAGCCTTGCAATATCTTCCCTGCTGCTGCTGGAAATGCAGTGAGTGTTTTCACACACACACACACACACACACACACACACACACACACACACACACACATATGTATGCATAGACTTTTAGGAGCGGAGAGAGAGCCTGCACAAATGCATCTCAATCATTTTAAGACAAAGGGGAGTCTTTGATCTTTTCTTGTGGTCCAATCCCCCATGTGTGATATGGCCAGTGTGTTGTGGAGTGTGGATGCTTCCTCTTAAACACACACACATACACACAGTCCTATGCACAGCGGCATTGTGCTGTACATCAGTCACCGACCATTTTACAAGATAAGTTCTTAAAAAGAAATCTCACTATTGTCAATCCAAACCACACACACACACACACACACACACACACAGACACATAGAGGAGTTGTCACAGCTTAATTACTTTTCTTTGCACTTCACCCTTCTCCCCGTGCAGGACTGAAGGCACTAGGGAAGGATTTGATGGAGGAAAAAGTGCAAACACATTGCTCGCAGTACGTAGCTTCATTTACAATGTTTTGTATCAACAAAGTGAGCGGCTTTATCTCCAGGCTTGACAGCACAAGCCGATAAGCAGCACTGTAGGAGAGACATGCACTGCCTCTTTAAATCCCCCTCGTTCTCCATATATCTATCTCTCCGTTGTCTCATTATAGCCCCCCCCACCCTCTCTCTCTCTCTCTCTCTCTCTCTGTCTGTCTCTGTGTCACTCTTTCTATCTCTTTCTTCTTTCTCACTGGCTCTCTCTGATTTGTCCCCTCCCTTTTCCCTCTGCTCAATCTCTCCGTTCGCACACACAGCCTCTTGTCCAGCTCCAATTGGCTGCGCAGGCACCAATCTGGCACGAGGAAGGGCCGGGGGGGGACTGCATATGCAAAGCCTCGCTTCATATTCATGAGCACCAATCGTGGCTTTAAGTCCTTGATTAGAAGAGTGCAAGAGCTTTTGGTCCCAACTGGCTGCGCCTATAGGCTTGTCACTGGGAGAAGAACGCTTCCTGTTAATTGCACTGCTCAAGTGACGGGACGGCAAGAGGAGGAGAGTGAGTGAGAGAGAGAGACAGAGAGAGAGAGAGAGAGAGAGTGAAAGAGAGAGAGTGAGACAGACAGCGAGACAGACAGACAGACAGAGACAGAGAGAAACTTTGATTTATAGAAGCGCTTCCTCAAATGATGGTCACTGAGTGCAAATGGATTCAGTAGAACTTTCAGTGCCTGAGTGTTTCTCGTTACACTCTGAACAAGAGTAGGTAAATTTTACATCTTTCTTCTTTCTGCTTGACTTCTTTCCTTGTTGTGTGGCTCATGCTTGTGCTATAGTCTTGTCCGGATGTGTGTGCGGATGTGTGTACTGTCAACAGTATCTGTGTAGTACCTGCAGTTCATGTCAGTGAGGAGCTGGACACAAGAATGTTGTGGCTGTCAGGTAGAGTGCATGGGTATGTCCGAGCGTCTCTGTGCTTGTGTGTGTGTCTGTGTGTGTGTGTGTGTGACAGAGAGAGAGCGTGCACGAGTGTTAGAGAGAGACTGTGCTGGCATACTTCTAAGTAGGACATCTTACCTGTAAAGATTTCTTCTATTTATATAGAATATTTGTAGAAACTGGCGTTAACGGCACGAATATCAGTGGTCAGCGAAGTCGTTCTTTAGCACTGCTTGACAGATGGGAGCGTGAAAGAGGGAGAGCCGGAGGAGGAGGGGAAGAGGGTACAAGAGAGAGAGTGGGAGAGAGAGAGAGAGCGAGACAGAGAGAGAAAGTGGTCTTAGATAGCAGGAGAGCTTGAATTGCAGACCAGCTGCCCCGCATGTGGCCCGACCGAAGCATTAAAGACAGCACGCCGACTCGGAGAGCAAGAGCGAGAAAGAAGGAGGGAGAGACAGAAAGAGGGAATCAAGGCGAGGGCAAGCCGGGGGGTGGGAAGTGACCGCGCTCTCCAGCACCAGCTCCAGCTCCAGCTCCGTCTTGAGTTGTCGGGACGCAGCTCCGATAAAGTGCGCTATCGATCAGCTCTTTCAATGCGCAGAAATATCACTCCAAACTTTCCCGGGAGATAGACTGCATTTTATATATAGATATACTACATATATATATATATATATCAAATATTTCTGTATTCTGTATAATTGTCTTCAGTTTGTTATTCTAAAAGACGGTTTGGGTATCTGTTTAAGCTGAAAAAAAGGAAAGTAAGAAAGAAATCCCAGGCCAGCCTTGTGACAGAACAGGTGAAGACACGGATACGAAATAGTAATACAGTATGTCTTTAATAATGTCGATCAGAAGCAGCGACAAGATAGATAACCGAGATCATTTCAGGCTTGATGAATAAAACGGCGAACCAACAACAATAACAACAACTGCAACAACAACAAAAAATCTTATCCTCTGAGCTGGAACCCTGAACTCCTGTAAGTGTGTGAGTATGGAGCTTTTGAATATGGTTGTGTTCTGCATGTGTGCGTTGTCCTGCAGCGCTCTGCGAGCAAGCCCCAAACATCAGAAGTCGGGAAATCTCGGAAAATCCGCTTGAATGTAAAACTTATTTCAGCGTCTTGGCTGTGCAGGAATGAATGACGGATTTGCAGATAGATCGGTTAGTGAGTACTGATGTTCAGGCGTTACTCGTGTTGTTTGTGCGTGAAGCTTTCTAACATCTCAACACATAAACTGTTTTTCCGCTGTTTTTTTTTTTTTTTTTTTTTTTTTTTTTAACCTTTGGCATGCTCATTACACCGCCTGGATTAATGCTTTCGAGAGGAAATTCCCAGATAACCCTATCGCATTTCTTCAGCCTTTTCTTTTTTTTTTTTATCCACCTCCCCTCCTCATTTGCTGCTTACTCACCGTTTGATCTTTTCTTTTAATACAAATTATCTAGTGCTATTCTAATTAGTCTGTTTAAGCTAGTCATAACAACAAGTGGCAGTTTAGCTATTATCATAATTACGCTCACTTACTGCCCTGCGTGTACATTTCATTTGCATGCTTGTTTTAATATTTACCTGCATGCTGCCAAGTAGGACTAGAAGTCATTTTTTAAATTTTATTATTATTTTTTTTTATTTCGCAAGCAGATTTAATTTTCATGTCATTGAATTATTTTTTTTTTTAATGCGCTGAATTTCCTGTTTTTCGGTTTGTTTGCTGCTGATCTAAAAATCGTTGGAAAATCAAATTCTTTCTAAATTCAGTCGTGTGTATTTATGTTTTTCTCCTACTTTTAACGTGAACGTCGTGTGTCTTTGACGTGCGGAGGTTCGCTTCATATGTAAGAAATTTAGAGGTTTAACTGTAAATAAATACACCAGCATGTGAACACACACACACACACAAACACAGATACACACACACACACACACACACAGATACACACACACGCACAAAGTTGCATACAGTTTTCTTCTTCAAACACACAATCCTTATTATTATTATTATTATTATTATTATTATTATTATTATAATAAATTCTAGCATTCTGATTAATTTGACAGCGATTAATAATAATTCGCTTTTTTTCCCTATAACACAAAATAATTAAGATATTATAAACGGTCTGATGATTCAACCACAGCACTTTTTAATACAAACCTTTTCTAAATCTTTTTTTATTTCATTTATTTTTTTCAGTTTTTTTTTTTAATATCCATTTCCGTTCTTTTCCTTTTTGATTTTTGATTTTTTGATTTTTTTTTTAAATGCACATTTCGACTAATATTTCGAGCTTAAAATCGCATACTTGACTTGCACGAGCCGCTCTGCCTTTAAAGCTCGGATTATTTGAATTGAACCTGCTGTAGTTTGGATTCATGGCTGTTCAAGCGTTTACACCCTTTTGTCACGTACCGGTGCCTTTTCCTGACCGCTCAGACCTGCACTGGCCCTTGAAGAAGAAGAAAAAGAAAAGTTGATTTTTTTTTTTTTGCTTATATCAACCTTTCTTTTTTGCCATGTGACAGAGAAAAAAAAAGAGGAGTGGAGAGGGATAAAAGCCCCAGAGGCACGGATCAGAGAGGAATAAAGGGAGATTGCGTAAATTAAATTCCTTTTAATCTCCTTATAAAATCATTTACTTAATTCATCTGTCAAATGATGTCAATATGCACACCGCTGATTTATTTCTCTCTCTATCTCTCTCTCTCTCTTTCACACACACACACACACACACACACACACACACACGTGTGTTGCTGGCACCGCTGCTTTTGAGCACTGATTCAGCTCTCTCTAGGTCCCCTGTGTGAGAGGTGTCATCCGTGTGTGTGTGTGTGTGTGTGTGTGTGTGTCTGCAGCCCCTTGTCGATTTCTGTCTGGACACTCTTTTGTCTTTACGCTGTCCTGCTTATAGGAGACACAGCTCTGCCGCTTCCCCTTGTTCGAAGGGTTCTGAAGCTTTCCGAGGGTAATTAACTTGAGTTAAATGAGAAACAGTCAGACCCCCCCCCCCTCCTCCTCTCTCCCCTTCTTCTTCTTCTTCTTCTTCTTCTCCTCCAGCAGTCTGTCTTTCTATAGGAGAAAAAAAGGGAATGGAGGGCAGTAAAGTCAAAGGCAGGGTGTATATTTTTGACCTTTTGTTTCCAAAGGTGCAATAAGTAGCTTTTCAGAGACACACACACACACACACACACACACACACACACACAGACAGACACACACACACACAGACAGACAGAGCAGTGCTAAAACAGACACCTGAAAGGTAGACACGGAACTGTAGAGCAGCTGATGATGCAACTGTCACTTTTTGTATTTGTAGATTTTTTTTTTCTTTAAAAAAGTAAAAGTGGTTCATTTTTTTTTTGTTTTTTTTTTTTAAAAAAAAGGTTCATATCAGCTGAGCCTCAAACTACAGCCATTATCAACCTACAAGCTATAATTAGCAATTACAGCACCGCACCACTGCTGGCCTTTAACTCCAACTCCGGCGTCTCTGTTCGTCTTCTTCGGTCCCTTTTCTTGCACTTTCCTATTCAACCCCCCCACCACCACCATCTCTCTCTACACACACACACACACACCATGTTGTCTTTCAATTTCTCCCTGTGTGCTTACGTTTGAGGAGTGGGGAGTAGGTGCATCAGAGCTCGGAGCGTGGGACGATTGAGTTACAGCAGGTCAATAGA
>JANCOA010000002.1:3208486-3210986 GCA_024363135.1 Leptodoras oyakawai | reverse complement strand
TGGGTAAATCCTTATAAGCTGTGTCGGTGGCGTGAGTCTCACGACTGTGTCACACACACCAGCTGATAGAATAAATTCCCGGCTGGAAACACAAACATGCTGATTTTCTGCTCACACACCTCTTGTTAACATCGACTCCTTGTTAACATCGGTGTATTCTTGCTTGAATTCTTCTCTAGTTATTAGTTGAGAATGAGAGTGATTTGTGTGTGTGTGTGTGTGTGTGTGTGTGTGTGCTATGTGTGTGTGTGTCTGTTGTGTTTGTGCATGTCCAATCACGCATGCTTTCCAGCTTTCCAACTTTGGGATTTTCTTGCTTCTGTGTTATTTTTGGTTTTGTTTCATGTTTTTTTTTTGCCTTCAGCTCAGTATTGCCCATGTCCTAATAATGTGTTGTTTAAATGTTTGGCTTTTGATGTCTTTTTTTTCCTGTGTGTCTATAAAGTAAGACGTAAGCGTGAAAAGGAAGATTTGCTACCGACAGACTTTTTTGTAATACGTGTAATCATGATAAGCAGCGGTTGAAAGGTGAAGGTGAAGCAGTCGTGTAGAAGTTGCCGAGAAGTCGCTCCGATTCTCCGTCTCGCTCGACCGAGATGAACGCCGACACGTTACGCGTCTTTGTGTGCGCGTGTGCGTGTTTTTTTTCCTCAACACACCCTGAGCGCTGCCATCCAGTCCCCCTTTCTTCTTTCAAAGAAACGCCTTATTTACACTTTGAGTACGGCTTTGATTACCCAGAGATGACTGAGGAAATAGCGATAATGCCGTCGCTTATGATCAACTTGTTTGTAAGTGTGATGTCAGAAGTGCGACAGAAAGCGCGTATTTGCGTGCGTGCTTACGTGCGTGCGTTTTCCTGACCGCGCGGAGGAGCCGAGTATTAAGCTGAGTGATTAGTTTCATTACTCAGAGTGTAGCGCGAGGCTGAGGGCCACGCCGCCTAATGACATTGAACATGTTTGTTGAGTCGTAACGGAGAGAAGGCGAATTAGGGAGCCTGCGCACTTTATTAGAGCAGGGGTCTAGAAGAGTGCGCTTCCTTCCACAGGCTACTCCCCGTCCACTAAGGCCACATCTCCTGCCTTTGTTGTTCACAGCTATAAGGTGCTTTATTTTCATTTATTTGTCCTTCCTCAGTTTACAGTGACAGGACAGCGAGGAAGAAGGCGTCCTGCGTCCGTTCGTTTTGCATGCGGCTTCGCACAAAGCCCAATTAATTTGGCTAAAGTTTGCCTAAAGATTTCACTGTGCTTGCATAAAGGCAGGATCTGTCACCATTAAATTTGCCTAAGTCTGCCACAGATCGGCTTTTGACATTGATCGGCCTCCACTAGTCCGCCTTGTTGGATCGGCTGTGGTCGGATTTTTTGAATGAGGTTTCTAGTGGATTTATTAAAAATAAACAAATCTGCCGCGGTTAAAAAAAAAAAGAAAAGAAACACGGAGTGAAATATTTCAGTCATTTTCAAAATATACAGCCGTTAAAAAAAGAAGAAAAGAAAAAAAAGCAACACAGATGTATTACACAGAATACTCTTGTACATGTATCTCATCTCATCTCATCTCATTCTCTGTCAAATACAAGATACTCCCACACACACACGCACACACACACACAAATGACGTCATTTTTTTTCCTGTACTTTCCTCCTTTATAGTGGTTCACGGCCCTTCTCTGAGCTCAGCGCATCTGAAGGCCTGTAAAAGCCGCAGGGTTCCTCAGCCTGACGTACAGGCTGGAAGGGCACGTGCCGCTGTCCCTCTTTTATTCCCAGCACCAAAATTCCAACCTGATAAAAGGGCAGTGGCCGAGCGGTGAGGCACAGCGGCATTAAAAACGTCACCCAGGTTTTCAATTAACGCCAGGCATTAACAAAAGATCTCTGCTTTCCCCGCTTCTGCCTATCAACCAGGGTAAAAGGGACGGTCGTTAAAACCGATTCGTTAAAGAACAGCATTAAAAGAAGACAGAAAGAAAGAGAGAGAAGGGAAAAGAGCGCTAGAGAGGCGTTCTTCTACGTGATGTCTTCTACGTCAGTCTCTGTCCGTAGCGAATGTCTTTTTTTTTTTTGTATATATATTTTATATTTTGTGTGAGAATTCCTCATGGTATCTCTCTGACCCTCGTCTCTTTTTTCATTCCTTCTCTTGCTTCTTCCTTTTGTGTTTGTAGAATGAATGTATCAAAGGCCCAAGTTAATAGCGAAGATAAGTACGGGAAATGCGGTGCATGGAGAATGCAACAGCATTACAACGTCGATACGCATGCGCTCTATAACCAAAGGTAAGGAAGGAAAAAAAATAAAATCATCAAAAGCCAAAATCTTTACAAATGTTTTATTACATCGTTATAACTCATCGTTTGATTTGATTTTGCCCTTACTTTTGCAGTTACACTTTTGTTAATGTGAAGTGTGTGCATGCGTGTGTGTGTGTGTGTGTGTGTGTGTGTGTGTGTGTGTGTGTGTGTGTGTGTGTGTGTGTGTGTGTGTGTGTG
>JANCOA010000002.1:1822940-1835176 GCA_024363135.1 Leptodoras oyakawai | reverse complement strand
GCATCATTATTATTTTAAAATCTTTTTATTATTATTATTAGTAGTAGTAGTATTATTATTATTAATTTTAAGATGCACACTGATTATTCGATGAAGTAGTTCCAAATCTGAAAAAAAATAAAATAAAATAAATGAATTTCTAATTTTGTATTTACATCTTTCTCAAGTTTGAAACACTGCTATTAAAAAAAAAACAAGACATAATTTGTTTTATGTGTAAAAAAAAAAAAATCAGACAAAAAAAAAAGAGCAAAGCAATTTAAACTTTCACTTTCACACACTACAACCAGATGCACAAACTATTAAAAAAACGGACACGGTCGAGAGCCGGACAGCCGATGCACGACTGCACAAGCGACTGCCGCCTCTGTCATGTGACCGGAAAGACAAAATCTATCTGTCGTTGTTAGTCTTAAACACGTAAACAGGCGTGCAGTCTGGATGTACGTCAAAGAGAGAGGAAAATTGGGCTGAAAATGGGTTAATTTTGTTCTGCAAGATGTCGTTGATGCATGCTTAAAGTAAGTTGCATTTAGGGAGAGTAGACAAACGACAGAGCAAGCTGCGTTCAGGTACGACATTAAACACGCAGAGAGATTTCGGCTCAGGCGAGCCGCTTTAACCAAGGCCTGTAGGTGACGAAGCCACTCCAGCACACCGGTTACGTTTTACTGGCTGAGCCCAAGATCCAATTGAGTTCATTGTCACGTATCTTTTTTTTTTTTGCTAATAGTTTGGGAGGTGAGAGGAGAGAGTGACTATTCTCAACACCCACAGACTTTGGTTCAAAAGAAAGCTGTACATTAGATATAAGCAGAATTCCACAAGAGGACTTAAAAACCTATGGATCCGTCAAATACACCAAGTAATGTATAAAGAAAAGGTATTTGGCTTTGTGCTGTTGCTAGAAATAGTTCTTCCAGCTCAACATCTTATACCACAACAAATTTCAACAATTATAAATGATAACAGCGGTTTCTATTTATTAAAAAAAATGACATGGAATGCGTTTTTTAATCCAATTATAATTACACGGACCATTGTAGAATATATGGATACTCGTCAGAAAGTTACAGGTTGACTTCTTCCATAAATATAGGGTTAACAGTCTCAGGACGCCCCTTTATTTCAGATATTAAAGGTAAAATAACATATCAGAATACCCCAGCAGGTAATGGATAAGGAAGCCTATCTATCTATTAGGCTATGTCCAGAATATGGCCGCCATCCTGAAAGTTTTTCCCAATGAGAAGGTGGTCATGTAGCATATCAAAGAAAACCAGAATCGTCTCAGCAATCGATTGCTGCAACAACTGGGAATGTTGCCTGTGATGCGCACCTATTTGACGCTGTCCATGGTGCTGAATGACTTCAACTCTGTGTTCAGCACCACGGACAGCGTCAAATAGCGGCGCATCACAGTCAACGTTCCCAGTTGTTGTTGTAAATTTCTGTGTTGATTTTGAACTTTTGAACCACAAGAGATATTGCTCTCGATCCAACATGGCAGCTTTCAAGATGGTGGCCATGTTCTGGACATCAAAGCCTCAAAGATAGCCCTCCCTCACCCATTACTTGCTGGGGTATTCTGATATATCATTTTGTTTCTGAAATAAAAGGGTTTCCTGAGACTTTTGACTCACCCTGTACTAAATAAACACTAAACCTTTCCAAATGCTTAACTAAATCTTCATCAGCTTCACCATATCAATAATTATGATCTGATATCCACGTTTAATCTCAGCTCTTACTATAGAAACATTTTCAAACGAGCACACTGATAAATCCGTGACTTGCACCTACACTATTGTGGGAGCTGCTGTTATAGAAAAAGGATCAACCAATCAGAACGCAGAATTCAACAGCGCTGTGATATGATGTCTTATGCTTAAGAAAGGATCTGTACCTTCATACCGGCAGAACATTTATAACTTATTAAAATGTACAGAAATAGGGACAGTAAGAATTACAACAGTAAGAATTCCGGGTCTGGGTTTGGACTAGTCCTAATTAGACATCTACCATTGTACATTAGGAATCGGACCTTGAATGTTAATTTTTACTAGAAAAAACTGCAGTTTTTAAAGATATCCGTTATTATACGCTACATGAACAAAGGTACTGGGACACCTACACATTACACCTACAGCCTTTAAAACATCCCATTCTAAATCCATAGCCATTAATCATGGAGATGTTGCCCACCCCCCACCCCCACCCTTAACAGCTTCCACTCTTTCTACAGGATTTCTACAAGATGTTGGAGTGTCTCTGTGGGAATTTTTGCCTATTCATTCATCGAAGCATGAAGAGCATTTGTGAGGTCAGACCCTGACCCTGGCCAGTCAAGTTCTTCCACACCGATCACCCAACCATGGACCTTGTTTCATGCTGGAATAGAAAAGGGCCTTCCGTAAAGTTGGAAGCATACAATGCTCCAAAATCATGTGGTGTGCTGAAGCACTAAGATTTCCCTTCACTGGAACTAAGAGGCGTAGGCCAACCCCTGAAACACAACCCCATAGCATTCGCCAAACCTCAGACTCGTTCATCACTCGTCCTGCCAGATAGAGGAGCATGATAGATCACTCCGCAGAACACATTTGTACTGATCTAGAGTCCTGCAGAGACATGCTTTATACTGCTCCATGCGATGCAAATGCTCGGCCAGGGAAACCCATACCAATACCATACCGACCCATACCGCTAACACCACTCACGAGTTGATCGTGGAACATCCTGTAGGTAAATGAACTGGCTTGTTGCCCTGGTGGCATCCTATTAGAGTACCATGAGCTCTTTAGAGCGACCCATTCTTACACAGATGTTTGTAAAGCCAGACTGCATGGCCAGGTGCTTGACTTTATACACCTGTGGTGACGAGACAGAACGGAACGCCTGCAACCAATGATGGAGATGTGTCCCAATACTTTTGCTCATAGAGTGTATTTTGTATCTTCAGCCTATCTTCATTTATTAACAGTGAAATGTAAAAATGAATTTAATTTCTTATTAACTGAATTTTGGGTTATACTATAGATTTTCCGCTGACGTGGGTCAGTGTTTGCTGCTGAGCTAAAGCGGTGAATGTAATTCTGCCAGTAACCTGAGTGTATTTCTTGCCCCTTTCATCAGGTCCAAGTGTGTATCTCGGTGGTAAATCTTATCAGTGGCTGCACTACGAGGAGTAAATTAAGCAGAACCTGTGCTGTTGATCAGCCTCCTGCTGACACGTGATAAGCACAAGCACTCCTGCACAGGATGGAGCCAAACAACACGCTCTCCTCCATCTCTGCCGCCGCCGCTCCCTCTCCTCCTGACTTTTATGTGCGCTGCATGAGCTTTAGAGATGCCTAATTGCGGTTCTTTTCTGAAGGCCGTCACCACGGCGATCAGCATGGGGCACAAGCGCACACTTTAAAAGATACTTCACAGCGTGTTTGGTTTGAGGAAACATCTAGAGGAACACGACTTGGGAAAGGGTCATTAACTTCAGGTTAGCAGAGTTTACCAAATCACGCCATCTGGTGTTCAGATGAGGAGCGTTAGAACCGTTACATGTAATCTAATAAACTATATTTAGTTATTTTTTATCTATTTATTTAATGTCTAAAAATAAGAATAATAATAAATAAAATTATTAATCATTAATTATAGCAGGTGGATGATTTATTATTTTTATTTTTTTATGTATTTAATTTTTTCATTTTTAGTTAAATATTTTAACAACAATATGAAGGCGAGTGAAACGAAAACCTTAAAACTGCAAAATGAATTAGAACTGAATCCAGAAGCTCATGAAGTGTTTAAGATCGGGAAAAAACAAACAAACAAAAAAACAAACAAACAAAAAAAATCCAATAAACAATAGAAAAAATAAAAACAATTAAATCACTGTCATTTTTCGTAATTGTTATAAAATATAAATAAAATATAAATGTACCTTTTAATTATTGTTTATTTACTTTTAATTTATTCTTGGTTTTAATTTTTATTTGTATTGCTTTTAATACATTTATATTTTTTGGTTTTATTATTTTTTTGGTTGTGCAAAGCCTTTGGTTTGTGTTGTCTTTAATTTGAAATTAATATCAAGTCTAAAAAATATTTTTAAAAATCGAACAAACAAAAAGCATACAAATAAAAGAAAATAAATAAATCATAACTTTTGAGAAAGTACTTTTTCTTCTTCTTCTTCTTCTTCTTATAATAATAATAATAATAATAATATGAATTATTATTATTGGTAATATTATTATTATTTATTATTATTGGTAATAGTATTATTATTATTATTATTATTGGTAATATTATTATTATTATTATTATTATTAATATTAATATTATTATTATTATTGGTGTTATTATTATTATTATTATTATTATTATTATTATTAATATTATTATTATTATTGGTGTTATTATTATTATTATTATTATTATTATTATTATTGTTGTTTTCGTTATTATTTAAACATCTTTACAGAGTATCTTGAGTATCTTGTGCACACAGAGCTCCTTTACAGAAGCGGATTTCTCTCTGTAGTCGTATTTCTGTAGCTTTGATATCATCTCTTCTGTCTTTGTCCTTGGATTGAATTCTGCCTGACTTGTGAGACGTTTTGATCATGTGCAAGAGAATCATTAAACGAGTCTAGCAGCACTGAGGGAAAGCGCTGAAAGGAAAGCTTGTGCTGAAACATTCAGCACTTCCGTGGACTGACGACCTTGAGCGAGGTTCTTGGCCCCATGTTTACCGAGTATGGAAAGTAAATTAGCAGAAGGCTAAAGTGATCACGGCCCTGTCTATTAGCTGCTCAGGTGAAGCGGTCGGCCTGATAATTAACACTCCGGGGACTCGGGGCTAATTGCGACTCTGGTCTTGTTCAGCGGAGACTCGTTTTCACTACAGATAAAGTAAAATAATCGATCTGGAACTCGGCGGTGTGAACGTACGAGCGGTGAGGAGCGTATTATAATGCATCGTGAGGTTTCATCCATGACACTGCAAGAATCTCATGCACAAAAACCTCTCAGATTACACTTCTGCTACCTGTTTTCTTTACAGATTAGCTGGAACAGTGTTTCTCAAATGGCTCAGAGAGGATACTAGCAAGAATTATTAATCCAAGTCCTGCTTCAAACACAACACTTTCCATCCAGCGCTCATTTCAATTTAATGTTTGTATTACTATTATTATTATTATTATTATTATTATTATTATTTATTAATTCTCTGACTTTTTACAGTGAAACAAATACAAAAAAATGGCTGAAGCTTTTTTTTTTTTTTTTTTTAGAATTTTTTTTTTAAACTTTTTTGCGTCTAATTTTACAATAACAAAAATATTAGAAATAATTTTACAATAATTTAGTTGTTTATACAATAATTTGTTTTTCTACAAACATTATTTTTTTCTCAGAATTCTTGAATTTACTCTGTGCTACAAAATTGTTAAATTCAGTATTAAAATTTTTTATTATTATTATTATGTGTAGTATCTTATTTTATTCATTAATTTTTTATTTATTTTATGATAATTTATATTTCTATTTTTATTTTGCTTTTTATTTTTCATTGTAAATTCTTACTAAAAAGAAATTAAGCATTAAAAGTCAAATGTTTGGGATTTATTATTATTATTATTATTATTATTATTATTATTATTATTATTATTACTATTACTATACATGTTTTATGTCTGTAAAGTTCTACCGAGTGGACCCAGACCCAGGGGGCGTGTCCGTCTGGAATCACACAGTTCTCTCTCTCTCTCTCTCTCTCTCTCTCTCTCTCTCTCTCTCGTGTCCGGTCAGACAAAAATCCAGAATAATCCACTTTAAGGAACTAACCATCTGATGAAAGTCAAACCTCAGCCCTGCTAGCGTGTTCGCGTCAGCTGCTCCTGACATTAGCACGGTTTTCCGGATGAAGCTGAAAAGTTATGTGTGAATATAACGAGATTAAAAGATAACAGGAAAGCGACAGTCCTCTTATGGAATTCCTGAAGGAGAAACTGGGGAAAAGGGGGAAAAAATTCCAACAGTTTTACAAACAGAGAACAGAATCACGTGACAGAAACACTTTAAGACACGGACATGTGGACGGACAGGAAGTCTACACACAGAGACGGTACGACACGGTACGATACGATACGATACGATGCAGCAGCAATCTTTGCAACCGCAATCCTTAAATTAAAAAAAAAAAACCAAGTGGTGATAAAACTAAAGAAAATGGACTGATGTACATTAAGCCAGTGGGTTAACAGTTAGTGAGGATGGCGTGTGGAGCAAGACGACACGGAGCCATGCAATAAAACCATGACGACGGAAAGTTCTCTGGAGGATGGTTCTAGCCGAGATGCTACCATACACGCTAACATGCCACAAACGACTGACAGAGAGATGCTTCTGCGATGACTTTGTGGCAATAAAATTCTTTTTATGCCATCTGCATTTCAATGTTGGCTGATGCAGAACGGCGTGGGGAGGGCGTCAGAAAAAAAAGGAGGAGGAGGAGGAGGATTTACCATTCTTTTACACAACTTTCTTAATTGTTTTGGATGGCAAGAAAAGATTTTGTTGCCAGTTTTTTAAAAAAAATCGGAAATGGAGATGTCAAATTTGAAGCCAAAAAAAAAAATATATATAATATATAATATATAAATTCAACCAACACCAAGAAATCATGCGGCACAAGATGAGTTGAGACGACAACAGGAGCGCTGGAGCCGTGAAACAGATGAGAAACCCAGCAGAAATGGAAATGCATCAAAAACAGAACAACGGGCAACCTCGAGCAAAAAGGAAGCAAAAACAAAGCAAACGTACAAAAACAGCCAAACATGCCGAACAAAACAACAAAAAGACAACGACCCCAGAACAAGAGCGTCTCATGCAGCTGTCCAACAACAACTGATGGGGTTAGAAATGATGGCATGAATTTCTGTGTAAACGTGACTGGATGATTGGGGCCCTAGCGGTTTTTCTTCATGGTACTGATACAGATCAAGAAGTGCTGCGACTTTCTCCGACTATCTCAGCTGGAAAAAAAAAAAGAAGATTTGACAGAAATTGGGATCGGCTGGAGCGAAGCCGCGTTCCGTCTCGTCCGTCTCGTCCGCGTAAAACATTCATCGCCTCTAATTTATAGAGGACAAAAAGCTATTTGCGTGGGATACGAGCTCGCTAAAAGCCCTCGAACCTTCTTTACTCAGCGATAATTGATGAGTGCTTTAGAGAGCGGTGAACTCCAGGGCACGGTGCGCGCTGCGCGGCTTTACGCTACGATCCAGCTGCTTCATTCCTGACCTTCTTTTATTGCAATAACAGCCAACGTGTTAACATTAATATTAAATGTAGAGCACTTTGGGAGACGTGGAACAATCGCTCTGAGCGACGACTCTGACATAAAATTTTGAAAAAGGGTTTATTTTTTATATATAGGAGAAATGTAGATTGATTAAAATTGAAATGACTGTTTTCAACCTTTTATCGTTAAAAAAAACTTTTTTATTACAATTTAATAATATAATATTTTATATTATACACTCCTGACTCTATAAATAATATTTAGGTTTTTTTTTTATAATTAAAATATTCTTTAACTTTTATACACTATAAATGTACAATTAAAATATGTATATAATTAAATAACGATATAAGAATTTCATTTCTGTTTTTGTTTTCAATTTGTTTTTATAATAAAAAAAAATTACAGAATTTAATTTCTGGTGTTTTTTTTTTTAAGCCAAAGATATGTCAACTTTCACTTTTATATAAAATATGTATTTTATTTATTTATTTCAGTTAAGAGATCAAATGTAGATATAAAATTATTTTATTTAATAAATAAAAATAAAAATATTTTTTTTCTATATTGGACTTCTCTCCTAATAATTACTAATTATAAAAAATAAATAATATTTTTTTTGGTAATTATATAGAATTTTAAACAAAAACATTTGGGTCAAAACAAACTTATATTATTATTATCATTATTATCATTATTATTATTACTATTATTATTATTATTATTATTATGATTACTATTATTATCATTATTATTATTACTGATGATGATTATTATTATTATTATTATTATTATTATTATTATTATTATTATTATTGTGCTAGTTTTATTAATATAAAAATATAAAAAAATATTTTTTTTATTTATACTTA
This sequence comes from Leptodoras oyakawai, assembly GCA_024363135.1. Taxonomy (NCBI): domain Eukaryota; kingdom Metazoa; phylum Chordata; class Actinopteri; order Siluriformes; family Doradidae; genus Leptodoras; species Leptodoras oyakawai. Next base: position 1,826,989 of record JANCOA010000002.1, on the reverse strand, counting down.
AAATATCTATCTATCTATTTATTTCTTCTTTTAATAATAATCATAATACTATATAATAATAAAAAAAATTTAATTAATAAAAAATAATTACTAAAAAAGGCAAAGGCATGTTTTTGTTTGTTTATTTAATTTGTTTAAATACTTTGTATCATTTTTTATCAAGAAGACAAATGTAGAAATAGATTTTATATTTTATATTTAATAAAAAAAGACAGTTTTAAAATCTGCGACAATTAAATTTTTTTTTTTATATTTGAGAGTTTTACAGTGAGAAGACAGACGAAACGAAGATTTTTTTTACTACAAAAAAAAAGCCGAAACCCAACTTCTTTCAAAAGCATTCTGAATTTAATTCTGATTTATATTTATACTTTTATATTATATCTTATTTGGATTGAGGGGAAAAAATTCTCAGCAGAATAACTTGTTCAAAAAATACATAAAAAAAACAAAACAAAATGAAAATGAAAGAAAAAAGAAACCATTTGTACACAGAAATTCGATGATATCTGTTCTCTATTAAAATGCTTAACTTAAGTCTGAAAATAATGAGGGAACCAAAAGAAATCAGAAACACTACTTCATCACAATAACTCTTCTACAGATCACACTATAACTTGGCGTGAAAGGAAATAAAAAGAAAATAAAACTGAGACATCTCAAAATGTATCATGTAAAATGCAATCCAGTGTCACATGACAGAAAACCTCTGATTATGATACATTTTGAAGCATCAATGCAGAGAACATGTCACGTCTCGGTACTAATTTTGCTCGTACATCCTCATGAGAGATGGGGAAGACAAAATTAGCAGGAAATGTGAGCATGTTAACCACTTCGGAAAACCCCATGGCCAAGTGTAGCTCGTAACTGGAGTCGATTTAATTCGAGGGGATCGCTTAAGACTTGCTGAGTGCAATTTAGAGATAAGCTCGTATATAGCCTGAATGGAAAGGACTTGCTTGGGTCGTCTTTGCTAGACAGGAAGTTGGCTTTGCTTGCTTGGCTAGACAGGAAGTTACACTTTATCAATCCATGGGGGGGCGGCGATGCTTTGAGGATCTGATCCTCTGTTGCAAAAATGAAAGACCACCACATAGGAGCAAGCAGAATTAAACTGACCTAGCCCACCTGCGTGCTCGAAGTTGCACTCCTCCAGGTCCTCGTCGTCGTTGGAGCACTCGGCTGACGTCACGATGTCATCTGTGCTCTAAAAAAAAAAAGACAAGACACAGAAAAAGGTGAACACCGCGTTGAACCTGAGTAACCGAAATGTACACGCATACTCTCCCTAATTTAGTCGTCTCCAATTCCCATCCATCACTCCTTCCCCCCTTGTCACACGATGAGCCGCCAGTCCGGGAGGGCGGAGCCTTCGCGTGCTTCCTCCGATACTCTTTTCGAGCTGCACCTCATGCAACCTTTGGGAATGGTGTAGCGCTTGGAGGACAGCGCTCCCGCCCACCTCTTGTATACATGAGCTCACAGACGCCCGTGATTGGACAGTGTCAAGCTGACTGACATGGAGGGAGGAGAACGTATGCTGCCCCTCCCACCCTGAGAGCACGGCCAATTTTGCTCTCTGAGCCCCCGGCTACGGGCAGCTACAGCATCACCTGGATTCAAACTCGCGATCTTTGAATGATAGGGTGAACACGGCGTTGTTGCACCACTCGGAACATATACATATACATATACAGCCCCTATTACGCATAATCTTATACGTCTTCTACGTTCACGAATAACAGAACTGGACAGCGACGCCTCAGCCGCAAGCCAATCAAACAGGAAACAGTGGAAACGCCGTTCCAGACATCTGACCTCGCTCTGACCTTCAGCCTGCTCGGATCGATTCCAAGGTCACGATGATAACTCTACAGACACTCCAGCGCTTGGTCCTGGGTTATTGCGCTTCCAGGTATCTCAGACGCACGCAAAGACGACTCGGGAGCACGGTGAAAAGGCCGGCGTGCAGACGTGTAGCCAAGATACACCGAGATGACCCCATGACCCCATTAATCGACTTTTAAACAAGTTCCCCCGAACCCAAATCCATTTCGAAGCTCTGTGGTTCGTCTCTGGGTTTATTGGAGGGTTTCTGCCTCTGATCATTCCTGGCCATCAGCTCCATTTGGTATTTTAATAGGTTGCTTGGATTTTCATTATTGTTCATCACTGCTTCAGAAAATTGAGCGGAGTCCTGCATCCGGGGCTGAAGATGGAGATCATCTGCGTCGTCCCTGCTTTTGATTTACCCCCCTCATCAAATCCTTCAGCGGCTCACACCAGCCGACGCCCACACACACACACACACACACACACACACACACACACACATTGAGCCTGGCATGTCTTTATTAGGTGCAGATTCGAATGCAGGGTAAAATAAGTACTGTCGTAGAGCAGGTTTATGAAATTATAAATAACAGAAGGCGTAATGGAGAGTACTCTCATCTGTGAAAGTGCACAATCATAAATACGACTGGCTTCGACCGGCTAATAAATAAGAGCCCAACACCACCACCACCCCCACCCCCCCCACCTCACCTCACCCCACCCCACCCCTACCATTACCCTTCCACTTCCTCTCTCCACACCGGTGATGGCTTTGGATGACTGAGGAAGAGATTTTTCCCCACTTTGGTCAAGTTAAGCGATAAAATGCATTTGAATGCGCATCAGTCAGACGCGAGGTGGCAGACAGGGTGGCTGTGGAATATCACTCCGAGTAAATATAAAATTATTCATTGAATTTAGATTTAGTGTGGCAAATGACTCATATGGCGCCTGAAAGACAGGGAGAGATGGCAGATGCAGGAGGTGATGAGGAAGGGAATTGACTGATTCCAGAGAAAATGTGAAACGATCTCCGCTTTTCCCTCTTGGAGCGAGAGGAGGACGCTAAACATCATAAAACTGCTTAAGAACTCTGAGCCGCAATCAGTGTTCAAATCCGCAGCGGAAACCTGCAGGAAAACCTGCTTCAGAAATAAACATCACAGACGCGCAACATACAGATTCACACGTGTATTAAAGCTGTTCATTCGCTAATTCAGCCATTCTAATACTTCACAATATTTCACTAGAATCTGTCAGACAGAGGACATTATGTTTATCCATCCATCCATCCATCCACCAATCTTTCTATCCATCTACCAATCCATCCATCCAACTACCTAATCTAACCATACATCCATCCATTGATCGATTTGTTCATCAATCCATCCATCCATCCATCCTGCCATCTATCTATCCATCCATCCATCCGTCCACCTAACTACCTATGTATCTATCCATCCTTCTATCTGTCCATCCACCCCTTTATCTATCTACCTATCTATCTATCCATCCATCTACCCATCCATCCAACTACCTATCTATCCATACATCCATCCATTGATCGATTTGTTCATCCATCCTCCCATCTATCTATCCATCCATCCATCCATCCATCCATCCATCCATCGACCTAACTACCTATGTATCTATCCATCCTTCCATCTGTCCATCCACCCCTTTATCTATCTATCTATCCATTGATCAATTCATCCTTCCATCCATCTACAAATCCATCCATCCATTAATTCATCCATCCATCCATCTACCTATCCATCCACCCCTCCATCTATATATCCACCTCTCCATCCACCCCTCCATTCTATCTATCTACCTATCCATCCATCCAACTACCTATCTATCCATACATCCATCCATTGATCGATTTGTTCATCCATCTATCCATCCACCTATCTATCCATCCATCCTCCCATCTATCCATCCATCCATCCACCAAACTACCTATGTATCTATCCATCCTTCCATCTGTCCCTCCACCCCTCTATCTATCTATCTATCTATCTATCTATCTATCTATCTATCTATCTATCTATCTATCTATCGATTCATCCTTCCATCCATCTACAAATCCATCCATCCATCCACCCCTCCATCTATATATCCACGCCTCCATCCACCATTCTATCTATCTATCTATCTATCTATCTATCTATCTATCTATCTATCTATCTATCTATCTATCTATCTATCTA
>JANCOA010000002.1:1734486-1739629 GCA_024363135.1 Leptodoras oyakawai | reverse complement strand
ACCCGGGGATCGAACCCGGGTCCTTCTTGCTGTGAGGCGACAGCGCTATCCACTGCGCCACCGTGCCGCCCAGTATTATAATTCTATAATAATAATTATATAAATAATTCTACACGAAATTCTTTAGGAACTCTTGATTATTGATGGAAATACCTAAAGCAAGTGTGTAAATTGTATTTGTGTAAATAAGTATTTAAATAAGTATAAAAGCTTTTAAGTGTTACTGAGCGTCTGCTTGGACAATCTGCCCCAGCTCTTCTGGAGACTCTGACTGTCGGACTTGCTTCTTTTTTTTTTGCGTGTAAATCCCAGCAGCCTTGGTTATCTTCATTGTGTTTTTTGTCTGAACAGTGCTCCGTTGTGGAACGCGCTGCTTTTGTTGAGCTGAAATACAAACATCCTTTTCTAACGTAATGTTTTGTTGGAAAAGTAACTTTTGGTGATCTACAGTTTTGCCATCTGACTCATTAATGCAGAAGTGCAGAGAAAAAAAAGGAACAAAAGTTAATAATAAGAGTTCGACTTACTGGAGTTTTTACACGAGGACGAAAAAGAAAACAGCGAAGCCTGAAATCAGCGGCGAAGATAACAAAAAGAAAATTTACAGCTATTGGTTTAACCTTTTCTTTTTCCATTACCGTCACAATCCGTAAGTAAAACACGCCGGGCCGTTTAACTTTATTTTATTTTCCGTATTTTTTCAGGCTGTTTTGTTCTGCCGTGTCCTTCCTGATGACCAGCGCCTGATGATAAAGAATACCAGGACGTCCTCTGTAATAAAGCCAGTTAATTCCAGGTGGGCGTAAATCTCCATCCGTGCTGTAGATACTAACACAACAGTTCTATTAAAGGGAAATTAAGCGCCACAAAGGCACCATCTCAGCAGAAATATACAGCACGGGATGCCACATTAACATAAAGCATGGCCCTCAGAAATTATTAGCCCTTCTAATCTTTGAAACACTCAGACGCAGCATTGCACTGCTCCAATGACCTGTCTGCTGTGATGCATGGCTGTTTTTCCCCCTGCTTTTCTTTTTTTTTTCTTTTCTTTTTTTCCTCTACCTCCCCAGCTCCAGATTTATGTGCTCTGGAATGGAAATGCACAGACTCATCGCGGTTAGAAGCTGCACGTTCTCGCAGCACACCAGGCAAGGTGAAGGTCAGCGAACACATTATCCCGCTTCTTATCAACACTGCATTAACGGCCGCGAGACGCCGCTTATATTACACCCGAGACGGCCGGCGTCTTTCCTTTCAGCCACCCAATGCGTCGATAGCAGCCTGGCCAAACATGACTACTCTGTGCCCTCCGTACCCAGCAGAAATAATGGATTAAGGAACTTAGCTCTGATTAAAGTTCGGCTGCTGTGCATAATCGCAGAGCTTTATGGCAGCGGGATGGAGGCGGTAGGGGGGAATCAATCAGAGTGATCTAGCGCACGGCGGGGGTTCAAATAAAGCGCAGTCATGTAGAAAATAGACTCGCTGTCACCCCGCCGATAGCCAAGCAGGCTCCATCAACACACACAATAACCTGCGAAGCTCCATGCCAAACTCTGATGCTTTCCCCGCTCCTGGGACACGATGATGAGTGTGGCATCTCTTCGCTTGGCACTCCTCTACACTCGTCTGCTGACATGAAATCTGTGTGCGAGGAATAAGAAAAGGTACAGGCTCCCGGGGGTTTCAGATCACGACACGTCTGTTCGCGAAAATGCGATGCCTCAGATGCACAAGCGACGCTCGGGGATGAAAGCAGAAAGCTCAGAACAGACGGCTGACACGCTGCAAAGAAATTCCCAATGAGTTCGTTCTGTTATTTCATTTTTAGCGAGGAATCAGAGGTCAGTAATGAGTACCAGAACTACAACACTACAACAGACTGCAGTCTATCAGACCAATGCCGTAGCAGAAATTCCATAGCAAAGATTCTCACAACTTCCTGCCGCCGTATTTGGTCGCATAATCGGACGTCACGTGACGTTTTGTTTTTTTTAAAGACGTCTGATCTCAACTCACAACCCGACAATTCTTATATGAGACGCAGAGACTAAAATCAGACCGAATACACTTAAGACTCATCACACGTCCGCGTCGAGTGCTAAAGCCACGCTAACTCCATGCTAAAAAATCCATTCTCGCTTTAATCTTAATCACCTCCACCATAACCTCCCTAACACTGCATAGACATACCACACAGCAGTGTATGAAATGACAAGGGTAGTCATGGTCTGGTGGTTAGGGTGTCTTCCCCATGATCGGAAGGTCCCGGGTTCGATTCCCGTGACTGACAGGACTTGGCTGAAGTGCCCTTGAGCAAGACACCCAATCCCCATTGGCTCCCCGGGCGCTGTGTCTAGGGCTGCCCACCGCTCCAGGCATGTGTGTTCACAGCCCCTAGTGTGTGTTCACTAGTGTGTCTGACTGCACGGATGGGTTAAATGCGGAGGTCCAATTTCACTGTGTGCAAGCACAGAGACAAATATGTCTCACTTTGTCTCACTTTGTCTTAAGAATGAAGTGATGTCAGATCAAATGTCAGAATCCTTGCTTAAGTAGTTAACATGTTGAGTAGTCTCACTTGCAGTGCAGCGCCCCCTATGGAGGAAATTTCACAAAATTTGGTGGACATCTAAAGAAAGTGGTAGTGACTCAGCGTGAGAAATTTCATAAAGTTTGAATATTTATATGACCAGATATCGGCTGGTGAAGTGATTGGATAGTTCAATAAAAGAAGTTAATGCGATGGTTCCAGTTGTGATAATTAATACAATTCTTATTAATAGTAACATTAAAATGATTATGATAATACTAATATATAAATCAAACTGGAGTATAATATAATTAATTCCCGGGACCTTCTTGCTGTGAGGCGACGGTGCTACCCACCGAGCCACCGTGTCGCCCTAGTATAATATAATACAGAGCGTTAATTAAAAAAAATGGAAATACAAAGAAATGAAACCAGTATAACAAACTACAGACTTCATAACTTCATAACTCAAATGAAATGACAAATGATAATTCAGGAGAAAGTCCCGTGAGTACGTGAGACCGTCTCCTCAAACTGCCTTGAGTACTAGTCCAGTTTAATGCTATAATGTTTATCAAGCCTGACTCGCCAAAGCGCAACATGCTCATGAAATATGCATCATCGCCCACACTCCGATTACAATATTTACAACCTTATATATAATCCATAATAGAGTGGAAGTTATGAAGCATGTCCGGACCGAGACAATCATTCCCCCTTACAAGCCTAACTCAACCACCATAAATAACAAATGATGCAATTTCCACTTTCAAGTGCTATATAAAACTTTCAAACATTCTAACGCTAGTGTGCTTACAGCATCTGTCGCGAATATGAACTGGAGAGCTCATGGCTGGGAACGTCCGAGACGGCAGAATCGTATGGACGGGAATGCCAGGAATTCGGGTCATGGGAGTTCAGGAAGTTAGAGCTAGAAGAGAGATTCTAGTATTTCTACGTATTTGTTCATTAAAAGTGTATCTGTATAACTGTATCTTTGGCAAATTCACTTTAAATGTTCTGTCAATAATCACACAAGGAAAGTTCCCAGTATTCCCAGCATTCAGAATCAGCTGACGCACATCCTGAAGTAGACGTTCCTCTTAAATTCCTGGAATTCCTTTCATTCCAGTTTGCTCATGCTGGTCCGTTTTATTGGTGAAATAATGGTTTGTCAAGCTTTTTACTCCATACATTAAACTTATGAGAAACCCTGAAGAAGCGTTAGATGTTAGAACACTTCTAACTGTTATAATGCACTCGCACTCATTTTAATATCTATCCATAACACTGATTACAGAGCGCCATAAGCAGAAGTGTCTAACTCTGGACGTCTCACACAGGTGAAGAGAAAGCTCTGCGTTCATGTTTTATTTTAATCAGCCTAACCATGTACCAAAGGTGAAAGAATAATTAATTATGCGGCGAGTTGATAAGGCTGTTCGACAAGTAGCTCATGCAAGCTCCCTTTAATCTTACATTTTCCATTATCACGCAATCAGATAAAGCTCAGGGAAAGAGGGAGGGAGGGGGGCTCTAAATCTCTCCATCTCTTTATTACCATGTCACCCCTTCATTATCATTCATTTGATCATTTTCACAAAATTAACCTTAATCTTAATTAAACTATCCATCTATCTATCTTTCTGTACATCTATTTGTCCATTCATCCATCCATCCATCCATCCATCAGTAAATGCATTCCTCCAACCATCTATCTGTCCATCCATCTGTCCATCCATCCATCAGTAAATGAATTCCTCCAACCATCTATCTGTCCATCCATCTGTCCATCCATCCATCAGTAAATGAATTCCTCCAACCATCCATCTGTCCATTCATCCATCCATCTATTTATTCATCCATCTATTTATTCATTCATCCATCCATCCATCCATCAGTAAATAAATTCCTCCAACTATGTATCTGTCCATTCATCCATCCATCCATCCTTCAGTAAATGCATTCCTCCAACGATCTATCTGTACATCCATCCCTCCATCCATCCTTCAGTAAATGCATTCCTCAAACAATCTATCTGTCCATTCATCCATCCATCTATTTATTCATCCATCTATTTATTCATTCATCCATCCATCCATCCATCTATCCATCCATCCATCCATCCATCCATCCATCAGTAAATGCATTCCTCCAACCATCTATCTGTCCATCCATCCATCCATTCATCCATCCATCTATTTATTCATTCATCCATCCATCCATCCATCCTTCAGTAAATGCATTCCTCCAACGATCTATCTGTCCATCCATCCGTCCATCCATCCTTCAGTAAAGCATTCCTCAAACAATCTATCTGTCCATTCATCCATCCATCTATTTATTAATTCATTCATCCATCCATCCATCAGTAAATGCATTCCTCCAACCATCTATTTGTCCATTCATCCATCCATCCATCTATTTATCCACCCATCCATATGTAAATGTATTCCGCCAACCATGTATTTGTTCATTCATCCATCCATCCATCTATTTATTCATCCAACCATCCATCCATCTGTCACTGCATTCCTCCAGCCATCTGGTATCTGTATCAGTATCTGTCCATTTGTCCTTTCATCCAGCCATCCATCCATTTGTTTA
>JANCOA010000002.1:1726986-1729486 GCA_024363135.1 Leptodoras oyakawai | reverse complement strand
TTGTAAATGCCTTTTTTATAAGCAGTCATATAACTGTCATATAACATACATTAGAATAGCATATTAAGTATTATTAAACACTTATAGCACTTATAAGTTTATGCACACTATATGACAGCTTAGACAGATTAGACACTATACTAAAGTCTATAACAATGTTATAATGCTTCACAAATTGTCTAAGAATCTACGAATAATATTACTATAGTATTACTATTGATATGTAGTTAATATAATATCCTTATGCACACTATATGACAGCTTATAAATGCATGCATTATGAGCATTCATTGCACATGTCACAGTTGCTACGTAACTACAAAAAAGATTATTAGTATGTTAATAGTATTGATGGGTCTACATAGGTATACATTGTAAATGCCTTTATTAAACACTTATAGCACTTATAAGTTTATGCACGCTATATGACAGCTTATAAATGCATGCATTATGAGCATTCATTGCACATGTCACAGTTCCTACGTAACTACACAAAAGATTATTAGTATGTTAATAGTATTGATGTGTCTACATAGGTATACATTGTAAATGCCTTTATTAAACACTTATAGCACTTATAAGTTTATGCATGCTATATGACAGCTTATAAATGCATGCATTATGAGCATTCATTGCACATGTCACAGTTGCTATGTAACTACACAAAAAATTATTAGTATGTTAATAGTATTGATATGTCTACATAGGTGTACATTGTAAATGCCTTTTTATAAGCAGTCATATAACTGTCATATAACATACATTAGAATAGCATATTAAGTATTATTAAACACTTATAGCACTTATAAGTTTATGCACACTATGTAGCACCTTATGAGCGCTCGGAAACCTTTTTAAGAAGTTTATAAGAACTGGAGTTTATATGGATATATTTATAAATCCGAATGATTAGTATGCATGGAATATGCGAAAAATGGAAGATTTCATCTGCGATGGTTGCTGAGTAAATTGGAAAAATGGGGAAGCAAGAACGTTAAGTGCTTTGGTGCGGGAGAGAAACTAATGCAGGCCACTAAGGAGCTAAACAAAGATTAAATAACGGCTAAAATTAACCCGGCGCATTGAAAATGTTGATTGATATAACGGAAAAAAAAAGAAAGACAAGGAAGCGCCAGACAAAACCACAGCGCGCTCACAAATCTCAAATCTGTTCCTAGCTTGGGTTAGAATCGATGGTATAATTCAATTAGATGTCACATCGTCACTGTTTATCCTCATTAGGCTCGGAGATATCATCGCTCCTTCAGATGAATGTTCGTTATCTTTTTTTTTTAAAAGAAGATGAGAGCACCTGTTCGGGCCTCGGACGAGTGTGTCCTTCAAAGCGTGATGATATAAAAGCATGATTACTTCCAGGAGCGTCTGGAACGGAGAGCGGATTCTTCCAGACGTCGTACCGCATTCCTTCTTCACAATTAATGACAGACTGGATGGCTGGATTGCTTTTGGATGCAGTGGTGATAAAGAATGAAGAGCTAATCCTGCCTTGATGTGTGAGTGTGTGTGTGTGAGAGAGAAAGTTGGGACAGACGAGGATTAGGGGAACAGATCTGCACTAGGACAGGAAGTGAACACGAATGAGCTTCAGGATCAAACCCTTCTTACGTAAAACAATTCACATCAAAGCCGTTTTGTGGGAGAGTGAAAGCACACGCCGGCTTTTTAACAGACCTGCAGTCTGCCGCCATTTTCTGATGGCAGCATCTCTACGCCTCTGTTTCGCCGCTCTACCCTCCGGACATCACGCACTTTCTTGGCATCTCCTCACATTATTGGCACATTAAATACAACATCCCTATATTTTTTTTTAGACATAATCTCTCCCCAAGCGACAAATCACTTGGCCAGAAAACAACACAGAAATAACTCCGTGTTCTTTCTTTTTAAATTTTTTTTTCCCCAGATTTTTCTCACTAATTTAGTCGTCTACAATTCCCACCCATCAGTGTTTCCCACCTTGTCACGACAAACTGCCAGTCCAGGAGGGCGAGGCCTTCGCGTGCTTCCTCCGATACACGTGACGCCAATCGCCGCCTTTTTTCAAACTGCGGCTCATGCAACCTTTGGGAGCGGTTACCCTTGGAGGACAGCGCTCCCGCCCACCTCTTGTATACATGAGCTCCCAGATGCCCGTGATTGGACAGTGTTGCGCTGATTGACATGGAGGGAGAACGTATGCTGCCCCTCCCACCCCGAGAGCTCCTGGCTACAGGCAGCTATAGCATCACCCGGATTCGAGCTCGCGATCTCCGGATGACAGGGCGAACGCGTTGTTGTTGCGCCACTCGGGAGCCCCCGTGTTCTTTCCTAAGCATGACGTAATGACACGGAGATGCTTTTTCAACCCTGAAGTTGGTTAACTTCCTTTAATTAAAATTAAAAACAACATATTATTCAATGGGCAGCACGGTGGCGCAGTGGATAGCACCGTCGCCTCACAGCAAGAAGGACCCGGGTTCGATCCCCGGGTGGGGCGACC
>JANCOA010000002.1:413734-424010 GCA_024363135.1 Leptodoras oyakawai | reverse complement strand
TGTGTCCAAACTTTTGGCCTGTACTGTACCCTAAAAGACTTGCAGCTGTAATTGCAGCCAAAGATGGTCCCACAAAGTATGGACTCGCCACACTTTTCAGTAAAAAATGTTGAAAATGTTGACCATGCATCATTTTCTTTTCACTTCACAATTACTCAGGTGTAATATATAAAAGATTCTTATATAAATGCTTCAAATCTAACATATAAATGATGGCACCAATTTAAACTCCCTCTCTCTCTGTCAGAGTTAAGACTTTAACCAGCTTTTGATATATTGAGTCAGGATAAGTTATCCGAAGCGCCACGCAGTTCTTCTTCACATCCACTTGAAAAATCCGTCCCAACAGGTTTCAGGTGATACCTTTAGTGTGAACTTGGCACATGCAATACATCCAGGGCTTGGATACTGGCATCAATTTGTAAAGCAGCCCTAAGGACACCCTTGCATTTGTCTCAATCAATGAGGGCAATTTTAGAGGCTCCAGACAGGGTGTCTGCCAGTGCACATCCCCGACATCCTCCGCCTGCCTGGGGTTACAGCGTCTGGCCGCAGAACTGCCCAAAGCTTCTGTCAGCACTATGTCATGCACTGGAAATCATTACTCGAGCCTCAGGGGGGCAAAGCTTCTCTACACAGCACAATTAAGGGTAAGTACACTTGCTGTCCTCGCGGGAGCAGGACGACTCAGGGTCACGAAACGAAAAGTTCGTGTGCGTTTCTTCGTCGCAAACATGGCCAACGCAAAGGCAATTAAAAATAAAACGTCAGTCATTTGATTGACGTGAGTGCGAGGAAAAAATCGCTGAGAACAGACACGAAGGAATATTAATTAGCCGTGTACAGATCAAACGACGACGCCGCTCAGGAAAACCAGCCCATAAAAACGTGACAAGTGATAAAAATGACTTAGCTGCCAGCTTCTGCTGTATATGAGATCTGTCAGAAGAGAAATTAAAGTTCAAGATGAGCTGGGCGTGCGAGGCAAATCTCCGGTTTTCATGGTGAAGTTGAGCGTATTAAGAGCTCGCACCTCCACCAGGGCGCGAGGCTTTCACAGAGTGATGGATGCACGAAACGCTTTTATTTATCAACCCAATAAAACAGCCATTCATTCCGTCTCCACTGTCTGTATAACGGACAGACGGTTCTCCATGCAGATATGAAACTGATTATTTTCCTAGTACCGCACATCCTGGAGGGTTGTGTTTCGAAAACATATAAAGATAGAATTGTATCAGGCTGAGGGTGCAAACTTTTGCACTCAGCCACATAACAGATGTATATTGATGGCGAATGCTAGAATATAGATCCAGCGCTGAGGAGGAACAGAATGACATTCCCATGAAGTGTGTGTGTGTCCCATTAGTGTCACCTCTAAGTGGCATCTCATCAATGCAGCCTGAAAGGCAACACCCTTACATAACTGATCGATAGCTGTCTTGCCCCTGATAGCTTCGTTTTCAACACAATTATCGCACTTTGCCAAGTGACGAAGAGGCCGGTCACTATTCTTTGTGTGTCACTATACTGCAAATGAGACATAGAGAATGTCTCCCAAGCTGTCAGCCAACTGTGTAAGCGATAGAGCACTCGGGGGCATGCCGTTGTAATAAAATAATCAATGACCACGGACATGCCATGCGACTTTACAGAGTTATTCTTAATTATTTTCCAATAACGCCACATCTCAAGGTGTTTTCTTCCTCTTTTCTTCCTCTCCAGCGTCTCAATGATTACAAGATTCCATTCATTCTTTTTTTTTTAAAGTCTGCTTTTGTTGTATCCGTTTAGTTAGATTGAATTTTCGTACAGTTGCTTCGTGTTTTCACTGATATTAAAGCATCTGTAAGCAGTTATTATATTACCAGCCTCTCTTTTTTCTCTCCGGTGAAAATAATAAGGGAGGAAAAAAATGTGTTTTCATTTTACAGAGAAAGTGGAAAGTCGGCTGTCCTGAAGAGTTTGAGACTGGAGACTTCTATAAAAATATATATAAATAAATAAACAAAAAATATTATATAGTATAACATTTATATAATTATTGCTATTATTATTATTATTATTGTTGTTTTTTTATTATTATTATTATTATTATTATTATTATTATTATTATTATTATTATTATTATAGCTGCTGAAAGCATCTTTTAGGCCTTATCTAAATGACAAATAAATTTTTTAACATTTTTTATTAATAAGTTTTGCTGTTTAGATGTGTAAGCTGTTACTCTAGAAATTATTATTATTATTATTATTATTATTATTATTATTATTATTATTATTATATTTTATGTATTTATTATCATTATTATATTTTTTATTAATTATATTTTTTATTAATTATTATTATTATTATTATTATTATTATTATTATTATTATTATTATTATTACTACTACTACTACTGCTGCTACTGAAAGCAATCAGTTTTTATAGGTCTTATCTAAATGACAAATATTTTTTTTATTATTTATTAGTAATTTTTGCTGTTTAGGTGTGTAAGCTGTTACTCTAGATATTATTATTATTATTATTATTATTATTATTATTCACTGAAAGCAATCTATATCAATTACAAGTAACATTTTTAAATTATTTATTAAAAAGTTTAGCTGTTTAGATGTGTAAGCTGTTGCTCTAGAAACTATTTATTATTATTATTATTATTATTATTATTATTATTATTATTATAGCTGCTGAAAGCAATCCGTTTTTATAGGCCTTATCTAAATGACAAATAATATTTTTTAAATAATGTTTTGTATTGTATTTGTATTTGTAATGTATTAAGTTTCACTGCTTAGAAGATGGTACTGTAGAAAGTATGTGTATATAGTGTAGAAACCAATCAGAATGGAGAATCCATTATAAGAATCCATGCTATAACAGCACTGTACACTATAAATAAGTGTACAGAGCGAGTGGCTTTTCTGCTTGTTTAGTTAAAAGAGTCGCGCATAACGATGTTCCTTCTGAAAGGCTTTTAATCTGAAAGTTGCCACATACCCTTGAAATGTCTTTCACACTTCCTTCTCACAGGCTCATCTTGCCAAAGAGAGGAAATTAAAAGGCTGACAGTAAGCAGAGAAGTTTGCTTTATGCGCACGTTGCAGGAACATGCCTGTTTCTCAGGTGTGACACATCGCACTGATTTTTGTCCCGTCATCCATCATTCATCTACGAGAAGCACTTGGCACTCTGGCGTCCTTGAGGAGTGCTGCGATGGTGCAGACAGGGGTGCCCATCTTTCCTGGCTGAAGCTCCACTGCGAGCTTTCACACACACACACACACACACACACACACACACACACACACACACACTGAGCATGCAGGTGTGTGTATGTTTGTTGGTTTTAAATCTCACGGAGAGCTTGGCAGCAGTGTCCTTGTGGTGGCACGCTGTGAGAATCCCGGCGTTTTTATCTTCGGGTCTCATCTAGGCCTAATTCTGATATCAGCGACTCAAGGATTAGCTCTGCACCCTCAGGGCCAGATTTATTGAAGCATTTGGCAAGCAGGGGAACAATTTGTGCACTTGCTCTCAGAGTCTCTTTCGCTAGTGCAAAACAGTCTGCTGATTGAGGAGTTTCTACGCAGAAGCACACAAACACCGTGTTCAGGGTTTCGGTAAAACGTTTAACATGTCAGTAATAGTTAAATGCAGAATACATAAGTAGATAAGTAGCATGGTATGCATATTTATGCAAAAGGCAGACTGCTTTATGTAAAATCAATGTGAAGTAGAATACTGTATACCATATACACTGAAGTACCAGAAAAACTGGTATACTTACTATATCTTGCACAGAGGGAACATTGCACAGTCCTCACGCTGATGTTCGTCGAGGCCCCAGCATTGAATACCGATGTTACTTGAGGCTATGATGCACACCTATCGCGTGAAACGATTCTTGCCAGATCACGTTCACAGGAAATGCATGCATATGTGTACGTGTTTCGTATAAGCTCCCATACCAGTTTTTCTGGTACTTCAGTATATGTATAATATATGTTCAAACCAAAAATGTTCTTTCATTGCTTTTTTGTTATCTAGAGCATTCCACTTGTAAGTCTGCTGTAGTCTGAATTAGGCATTACTATGGAAACGATAATGTTATATAATATCTAGAACGTTTAAACATGATTTATTGCTAAAAAGGGGGGAAAAAAGCAGTAAAAGGACAGCGTTTTTAATCAGCGTTTTTTGGAAATACTAGTTTTTAGTACAAGGGACTGACACTGAAGCTTAATGAAGTAGTTGAGAGACATTTTGTTTCCACATGAAAGCAGTCTTTGTCTCTATGGAAGCATTACTGTAATATGTAACTGTGCATAAAAAAAGAAAAAGAAGCAATTAACAAGATTCCAGCATCTGGTGTGCTGAACTCATTTTCATCCCAGTGTTTGGTGAATTTTGGATATTGTTATTAGTAGTTTTAGTACTTCCCCGCCTTAATCTCTAAAGCTTTCACCTAAAGCTAGCTCGGCCTTCCGACTGTAAAAGAAAAAAACACATGATAAATGAATGAGGCGTGATAAATGAATCCCTTTTCCTCCACACGGACTGGACGGTTTAGTTTAGAGGGAATCTTTTTTTTGGTGTATTAGTATGGGGAATGAATCATCTACTTGTGATTCATCCACTCTGTAAGGTTGTGATCAATTCCCCATGTTTGTAGACTCATACAGATGAGACAATGATGGAGAGAAAGTGGAAATGCAGTGCTGAGAAGAGAAAAGAAAAGTAGAAGAAGAACCGGTCTGTTGGTCGATGTAGTAAAAAAAGTGTTCAAAGATAAATTAATTTTCACTTCCAAATCAGGTCCCGGCGATTGTGACGACTCGGAGAGGAACTCGTCCTATAGCTCGACTAAGGCTTAGTAAGGAATAACACACTCCAGACCATCCTCTGATATAAAACATCATCCGCTTCAGGGCGGTAACGTCGTCTGGAGTGGGCTTTTCCTCTCGTACCAAAGCAGTTTGCCAAGATCACGATGCATAATTTATTAATAACTGGCATGTCGGACATTTTAATAGGTTCCAGTTAGATTTAATGTTATGAAACATCTGCAAGACAAGTTACTTCCTGGTCTCACTGATGTTATAGCACGGACTAAGGAGATCTTCGTTAAGCAGCTTCTCAAAAAACATTAAATAAACATGTCCTTACAGAAAACGGCAGCATATAACAGTTAAACGCTGCTTATGCAGTACGTATAAATACAGCAGTATAAATAAATAAATAAGTGCACAAATAAGTAGTTTAGAATATAAATAAATTAATGAATAAATGCATTTGTGCTATGAAAAAGAGCATATCAAAATAAATGATACATTTATTTCTAGATTTCTATACAACAATGTCTATTTGGTCTACTTATTTATTTCTATATTTATTTATTTCTGTATTCCCACATTTTTCATAAATTTATTCTATATTTCCACATTTATATTTTTCTGCATTTCTTCATTCATTTATTTCTACATTTTTTTTTATTTTTCTACATTTATTTATTTCTGTATTCCCAATTTTTTTTCATAAATTTATTCTATATTTCTACATTTATATATTTATATTTTTCAGCATTTCTTCATTTACTTATTTCTACATTTTTTTTCAAATTTTCTACATTTATGTATTTTTATATTTGAACAGTTCTACATTATTTTTTTTACATTCTTTTTTCTACATTTATTTCTGTATTCCCACATTATTTTCATATTTTATTTCTATGTTTCCACATTTATACTTTTTTTTCTGCATTTCTTCATTTATTTATTTATTTATATATTTTATTAAATTTTTCAACATATATTTATTTCTGTACTCCCACATTTCTACATTTATTTATTTTACATTCTTTTTTCTACATTTATTTATTTCTGTATTCCCACATTCTTACATAAATTTTTTTCTATATTTCCACATTTATACTTTTTAATTTTTCTGCATTTCTTCATTTATTTATTTATTTATATATATATTTCTACATTTATTATTTTTTATTCCTGTTTTTCTAGATTTTTATTTATTGCTGCAGTTCCACATTGTGTACATTTCTTTATTTCTGTATTCCCACATTTTTTCATAAATTTATTCTATATTTCCACATTTATATGTTTATATTTTTCTGCATTTCTTCATTTATTTATTTCTACATTTTATTTTTCATTTTTCTACATTTATTTATTTCTATATTCCTACATTTCTACATTTATTTTTTTTACATTCTTTGTTCCACATTTATTTATTTATATTTTTTTATTCAATTTTTCAACATATATTTATTTCTGTACACCCACATTTCTACATTTATTTATTTTTACATTCTTTTTTCTACATTTATTTATTTATTTATGTATTCCCAATTTTTTCATAAATGTATTCTATATTTCCACATTTATATTTTTATATTTTTCTGCATTTCTTCATTTATTTATTTCTACATTTCTTTTTTTTTACATTTATGTAAATTTATTGCACAGTTCTACATTTCTTTTTTCTTCATTTATTTATTTCTGTATTCCCACATTATTTTCATATTTTAATTTTATATTTCCACATTTTTTTCTTTTTTTCTGCGTTTCTACATTTATTTTTTATATATTTTTTCATTCCATTTTTCAACATATTTTTATTTCTGTACTCCCACATTTCTACATTTATTTATTTCTGTATTTGCACAGTTGTACGTTTATTTAATTCTACATTTCTTTAGTTCCATTTTTCAACATTTATTTATTTCTGTATTCCCACAATTCAACATTTTTTTTTACGTTCTTTTTTTCTACACATATTTATTTCTGTATTCCCACATTTCAACTTTTTTTTTTTTTACTTTTTTTTTTCTACATTTATTTATTTATGTATTCCCACATTCGTTCATACATTTTTTTTCTATATTTCCACATTTATACTTTTTAATTTTTCTTTCTTTATTTATTTATTTATTTATATATTTCTGTTTTTCTAGATTTTTATTTATTGCTGCAGTTCTACATTGTGTACATTTCTTTATTTCTGCATTTCCACAATTTTTTTCAACTTCTTTATTTATTTCTGTGTTAATAGCAGCATCGGTCAGCTTTCTGAGCCAGACAGAAGCAACTGATTCACATACATTCCACCTACACATGACTCAAGCTAACTACGCATTGACTTCTCAAAATCATTCGCCAAAGACCTTAAATGATTTTCAGTTGGTATAATTGGGTGGGATTGGGTAAAAGCGATAATAACCGTTTCGGCTCTGTCACTGCCGTGGCAGTGGTCTCTCAGTGGTCTCTCAGTGGTTAAGACATTGGACTTCTGATTGGAAGGTCATGAGTTGAAATCCCAGCACTGCACTGGTGGGTCTTTGAGCAAGACCCATTAACCCTCAGCTGCTCAGTTGTATACATGAGATAAATGTAAGTCACTCTGGATTAGGGTGTCTGCCAAATGCCATAAATGTAATGTAATGTACTACCCCCTTGGCTTTCTGCTACCCTGGAGCGTTGCCAGAGCTGCCTTAGTTACCTACAAGAAACTCTACTTAGATGTTGACATGCATTCAGTTTGCTTAGCCCTGTAATAAGTTGCATTTTAAGACATCCTTTTTACAAGCCATTGACAATGATTTAAGATCCTTGGCGATTGATTTTGAGAAGTCACCGTTTTAGCTTGAGTCATGTCTGGTTCTTAGGAATCGACTTCTTCTGTCTGGCTTAAAAATATGACCAATCCTGCTCTGGGGTGAGTTTAGGACCGCCCACCCCAATTAGCATATGGACGCAGAAATACAGAAATAAATAAAAAGTAGAAATGTGGAAAAACAGAAAATAATTTAATGAAGAAATTTGTAATGCAATGCAGAAACAAATAAATGTAGAAAAGCACAATTAAATAATAAATAAATGTAGAAACAAATAAACAAATGTAGCAACACATAAATAGGCCAAATAGACAAATGTTGTAGGAAATAAAAAAAATAAATTCAAGACATTCATTTTCATGTGCCCCTTTTTATGACTGGAATGTATTTATTCATTTTTTATTTATATATTAAACTATTTATTTGTGCATTTATTTATTTATTTATTTTGTTCATTTTCTTGACCGCTTTTTCCTATTTCAGGGTCGCGGGGGAGCCGGTGCCCAGCCGGCAGCATAGGGCGCAAGGCAGGAACAACCCTAGACAGGGCGCCAATCCATCATAGGGCACACACACACACACACACACACACACTCACACACTAGGGACAATTTAGAGACACCAGTCAACCTAACGTGCATGTCTTTGGACTGTCGGAGGAAACCGGAGTACCCGGAGGAAACCCACAAGGACACGGGGAGGACATGCAGACTCCACACAGAAAGGACCCAGAATCTCCGCCACACCCGGGGATCGAACCTAGGACCTTCTTGCTGTGAGGTGACAGAGCATATCTGCGGAGAGCATTAGCATAACCCTGAGATTAACGCCACCGTTTAAAGAAAATTCATCAAACACCTTCTGAGCAGCCAAATTCAGGAGGTCTTATGGCATTAAGTTTACGTTTACGTATATAATTATGTTAGATGATAGTATGCAGGGTCAACATGCAGAGGCATTTTAAAGCGAATATTTTTTTCAACCTTGGCTCGATCTATTATGACGTCTCAACGGTTTCAGGGCTTCCTGTTGTTCAGCTCAAGGACTCCTCTATTCAGGCATGCAGCTCCAATTAGATCTGCGCAATGCTCTATTTAAAATCTGACTCGCTATTATAACCTCTTGCTACTTTCAGGAACCTTTTTTCTCATACATGGCAGATGAGAATTTCACATACATGCATGCATCCATAAGAAAGAAAGAAAGAAAGAATGAAAAACTCAATGAGAAAAAGAAGATGCAGGAAAAACAAACATCTTTTGCACCGTGTGCACTTTCTGTAAAACGCTTGGAGTAATGCATTGAGAAAGGAAGATGAGTAGGAGGTGGCAGTGAGGTGGATTAAATCCAGAACTTGCGCCTTAGGCCATCGCTTTTCTCTTCTTTTTTTTTTTATTAGATATATTTAAAAATACCATCCTGAATGCAAAGCAAAGCAGCCGATTTAAATGTAGTTGTTGGGAAATGTAGCTAAAATAATCCAGTGGTGTGAAAAAGAAAAAAAAAATAAATAAAGCTCCGGGAAGCTGTCACGTATTTACCGCGTTAAATGTTTAAGTGTTTAGCACCATGAGGAGTACGGAGGAACCTGGCGGAAGCTTAATGAACTGTTATGAGTAACATACATTAAGGGAAACGGATATAGGAAACCTATAATTGCAGATATAATATATATATTATATATAACCACAATTTAAAATCAGTCAATAGAATGATTGCTGGACTTTTTGTGCACCGCTCAATATTTTTTGTTTGTACTTTCAGAAATAATACAGCTCCAGGGTCTGGAGTTCGATCCTAAGCATGAGTTACCGCCTCGGGGCATTTTTGCATGTTCTCCGGCAGGTTCTCGGGTTTCTTCTTCAATTGGGTATGTTAATCTGGCCGTAGGCATGTGTGTGTGTGTGTGTGACCACAGTGGACTGAAGTCTACATCCACGATGTACGTTGTTCCCGCCTGACCTCCAGTGTTGCTCAGATTCAGGATCTTTTTGCTTCTCGGTCATGTGACCTACTTTGCATTCAATATTATTACATCACTGAGTACTTAAAAATGTATCTGCTCCCATTCCTTGTGGTTTTTACACTCCTGATGCAACCCTTCCATTAACTATAGGCTATAAAGCTAGATTGCACCCTTTGGTGGATTTGTTGAGCAGCAGGTTCTTGGGGGCCTTGCGTGGGGGCCCAATGCTGACTCCATGACCAACATCCCAACACAGAGTCCGAACTTACTGACCTACCACTGCACCAATTTACTTCTTAAAAACAACAAAACTAAGGAATATACCACTTATGGCCATAGGCATGTGTGTGTGTGTGTGTGTGTGTGTGTGAGTGTGTGTGTGTCTACAGTGGACTGAAGTCTACATCCACAACGTACGTTTTCCCCACCTGACCTCCAGTGTTGCTCAGATTCAGGGTCTTTTTGCTTTTCAGTCATGTGACCCACTTTGCATTCAATATTATTACATCACTGAGTACTTAAAAGGACGACACGGTGGTTCGGTGGGTAGCACTGTTGCCTCACAGCAAGAAGGTCCCGGGTTTGATCCACGGGTGGAGTCTGCATGTCCTCCCCGTGTCTGTGTGGGTTTACTCCGGGTACTCCGGTTTCCTCCCTCAGTCCAAAGACA
>JANCOA010000001.1:22643206-22653252 GCA_024363135.1 Leptodoras oyakawai | reverse complement strand
CCTACGATGGATTGGCGCCCTGTCTAGGGTTGTTCCTGCCTTGCGCCCTATGCTGCCAGCTAGACACCGGCTCCCCTGTGACCCTGAAAAGGAATAAGTGGCCAAGAAGATGAATGAATGATACAGGTGTTCTTGCTGTTCCCGGGTTCATCTGGTACACCATGGGTGGCAGGCCATTTATTGTTGCTGCACCCTCTCTTTGGAACTCCCTTCCTTCACCTATTCACTCCTGCTCCTCTCCCTCTTTTCCTTAATACTTCCACTCACCATCTACCACCACTTTTGATTCATTTTTGGCTGGCTTATTGTTGTTTCTTATTTTGTTTACATTCCTGGCCAAATGTTTTGAGACTGACACAAATTTTGGTTTTCACAAATTTTGCTTCTTCACCGTCTTTAGATCTTTTTGTAAGATGTTTCTATGGTTTACTGAAGTACAATTATAAGCATCAAGTTTATGGAAAGACCCATTACATAGTGTTGACCCTTCTTTTTCAACACTATGAAAAAGACTTCTGCAGTTCACCCTGACATGCTTGAAATCAGTTTCTGAGCCGAATCCTGAATGATGGAAACCCATTCTTCCCTAATCAGAGCTTGGAGTTTCCTGTGTTTTTTGTTTTTCCACCCACTTTTTGAGGATTGACAAAAGGTTCTCAATGGGCTTGAGAGCTGACGAGTTTCCTGGCCATGGACCCAACATTTCAATGTTTTGTTCACTGAGCCACTTAGTTATTGCTTTTGCCTTGTGACATGGTGCTCCCCTGGATGAGAAGCAACCCCACACATGATTGGTCTCAGGATGCTTTACTGTTGGCATGACACAGGACTCATGATAGCATTCACCTTTTCTGCTCTGAACAATCATTTTTCCAGATGCCCCAAACAGTCTGGGGTACAGTAGCTCAGTGGTTCAAGACATTACTGACCAGAATGTTGTGAATTCAAATCCCATAACAACCAAGCTACCACTTCTGGGCATCTGAACAAGGCCCTTAACCCTCAACTGCTCAGTTGTATAAATGTAAGTTTCTCTGGATACGGTTATCTGCCAAATGCCATAAATGTAAAATGTCTGAAGTGGGCTTCCTCAGAGAAAATAGCTTTACCCCAGTCCTCTGCAGTCCAATCCCTGTACTTCCAGCAGAATGTCAGTCTGTCCTCGATGTTTTTCGTGGAGAGAAGTGGCTTCTTTGCTGCCCTTTTTTGACACCAGGCCACCCTCCTCACACCTGCCTGCTGCCCTTCCTGAGCAAGCTCTGCAGTAGTGCTGACCTGATCCCCTAACGGAATCTTATTGAGGAGACGGTCCTGGTACTTGCTGGACTTGGGTGAACTATGGGTGCCCTGTAGCCTTTTTCACAGCAATTGATCCTCTCTCCTTGAATTTTTTGATGATCTGATAAATGGTTGTATTTATCTTACAAGCAGCAGTGCCCTTGCCTTTGAAGCCATTTTGATGCAGAGCAATGATGACTGCATGTGTTTCCTTGGAGGTAGCCCTGGTTAACTGAAGAAGACAACGAATTCAAGCACCAATCCCTTTTAAAGCAACCAGTCATCAATCAATCAATCAGCATGACAGAGTGATATCAGCTGCCTTGTTAATACGTTCTCATGGGCTAATGAGAGGATCACTGAGATGATATTAGCAGGTCATTTTGTGGCAGTTTATTTTCATGGCAAAACTTGTCAGTCTCAACTTTTGGACATGACTGTATTGCTGTTCTTATTTGCGGGGGCGGGGGCGGGTCTCAGAGGTCAAATCAGCCAATCATGTAGCAGCAGCACAACATAACTTCTGGTGAAGTGATATTATTATTATTATTATTATTAATGATTGGAACACAGCTGTTGTGGAGTTTCAAGATTAGTGCACTTAACTGAGGGAGTAAGGTGAGGAAAAATGTGACTCATAATGGTCACTCCAGTGTTTCTGTGAATGCGTGTGTGTGTGTGTGTGTGTGTGTGTGTGTGCACGCACTTTATCCACTACACAGTACACTAACACACCATGGGTAGTGTCCTGTACACACACACCAGTTACTTCACACACACTCCTCCATGTTGACTTTACACACTGGTTGTGTCCTAAATCACATATTATTGTATTACTGAGTGTGCCGCAGTGCATGCACGCAGCCTTCCAAACTGCTGCATTACAGCACAGGCACCTGACCAGGACTATTTTTAACACTATTTAGAATGATGATGGTATTTGATTTGGGACACAGCCACATACAAACTGGGACACATTTGCAGCATCATTGTTTATCTCTTTTTTTTTTTTTTTTTTTTTTTTTTTTTTTTGTAATACTTGGGTATCTCAGCTGTTTCTTATGCTACTCACACACACACACACACACACACAGCACACTTCCTCATTTTATTTCTTCACATTTCCACCTGCTGAAGAAGAGTGACAAGAAGCCATCAGTTTAGAAATTTAAAACAAGTGGTTTATATTTGGTGTAAATACAGATCAGTAATGAGTAATGTGTGTGCCTGCTGTATAGCTGAAGAAGATTGGGGGTGGAGGGTTTGGAGAGATCTATGAGGCTCTGGATCTGCTGACGAAGGAGAACGTTGCTCTGAAAGTGGAATCGGCTCAGCAGCCCAAACAGGTGCTCAAGATGGAGGTGGCAGTGCTGAAGAAACTGCAGGGTGAGGACAACACACATGCACAAACACCATAAAGTAACATCTGGGTGTATTCATAAGGACACATTCTGCCCTCTCTCTCTCTCTCTCTCTCTCTCTCTCTCAGGTAAGGACCACGTGTGTAAATTCATCGGCTGTGGGAGAAATGACAAATTCAACTATGTGGTCATGCAGCTCCAGGTAAGGCATGTTCTCTCTGCAGCCACACGTGTGTCACTGCTGTGTCTACATTTCATTTTCATTACATTACCTATTTATGCAGAGTGACTTACATTTATCTCATTTATACAACTGAGCAATTGAGGGTTAGGGGCCTTGCTCAAGGGCCAAACAGTGGCAGCTTGGTGGTCCTGGGATTTGAACTCACGACCTTTCGATCAGGAGTCTACTGTCTTACTGAGCTACCGCTGCACATCTCTACTCACATATGTAATTATTCACAGAAGCCTGTGTACAATCGAATCTGATGAGCTCAGGCAAATTCCTATAATGCTCTAAAACATGTAGCTACCTGTAGCAGAGCTTCTGTGTCTCATCGCTTAACAGTGATTTGTTGACGTGACACACGTCCATGTTGTGTGTTTAGGGGCGGAACCTGGCAGATTTGAGGCGGAGTCAGCCACGTGGTACCTTCACCATGAGCACAACGCTGCGTTTGGGAAAACAGATCCTGGAGTCCATCGAGGCCATTCACTCTGTTGGCTTCCTGCACAGAGATATCAAACCGGTACACACACATATACATACACACACAAACACACACACACACATTCTGAGAGTGATCTTGGCTGTGCTGTACTCCGTGTGTAGGGTTTTTATCTTCAGACTGATTCTCACTGTGTCTCTTAATGTCCAAAGAATATAACAATAACACCGGGATTATGGGAGGAACATTTCTAGCCAGTTAGCTAACTAGTAGTAAACTATCACACGTGGTATTTCAGTCTTATCCTCATTTTCTAAACAGCCATGCATGATGGAGTATAATGTTACCATGACAACCACCCCATCTCTTCATCACTTAACATTACCTGAATTAGCTAAGTACACAGTTTCTGTGACTAAATTATATATTTCAGGTACCACAATGTCTTTGTCTAATCTGGGACACAATTGGATCAAAGCCTTGGAGTTTATTTACTAATGTTATACACAGCTCATATAAAGTTTGTTTGGTGTTGCTGATCCGTTTTCCCCTCAGTTCCTATAACATACCACAACCCACACAAATGGTACATTCTACTGGACTGGGGGCTGATGAAAAGAACATGATGCTGGGTTTCTTCATGCAGTGGATAAATGATAGTGTGAATTACTTTTAATCATCATGATTGTGTTTGTGTGTTTCAGTCAAATTTTGCCATGGGGAGACTGCCGTCCACGTTCAGGAAGTGCTACATGCTGGACTTTGGGCTGGCGAGGCAGTACACCAACACTAATGGGGAAGTGAGGCCGGTACGTCTAGGCTTACACTCCGCCTTACTCTCTTTAACTTGTACCTAGAGGGAAAAAGAGAAATAAAGTGTAAACTTAAGCTCTGTTATCTGAAAAAGAGCTCTTTCTCTTCTCTTCTCTTCTCTCCCTTACTGCGTCACTACAGAGTTGCTGTGGATGATTCTTTATTTAGCTCCACTCACACACAATCCCACTTGTGTGTGTGTGTGTGTGTGTGTGTGTGTGTGTGTGTGTGTGTGTGTGCGTGCGTGTGTGTGTGTGTGCGTGCGTGCCTAAGAGCATCAGTTTGAATATTTAATGCAGCTGAGTCAGAGAGAATGCATTTTTCTTTCTGTTTAAGTGAAAATCTGTCCATCTACCCACCTGGCTGACTATGATTCATTGCTGTAACAAAACAGTGTGTTTCTAATCTAAATAACTTTGCTTTCTTGAGGGTTTAAAATGCAACGTATTAAAGTAAATCTGTCTTCCCTATAGTATCTCTTCTATTTTTCTGACTCTCTGTATACTTCTCTCTCTCTCGCTCTCGCTCTCTCTCGCTCTCGCTTTCTCTCTGTCTGTATCATGTCTCTCTATTCCCATTTCTTCTCTCTCTCTTTCTCTCTGTCTGTATCATGTCTCTCTATTCCCATTTCTTCTCTCTCTCTTTCTCTCTGTCTGTATTGTGTCTCTCTTTCTCTCTCTCCCCATTTCTTCTTTCTGTCTCTCTCTCTCTCTCGCTCTCTCTTCTTTACTCTGCAATAACAGTAGCTCAGTGACCTTCAGGATGTTCAGGATGTTTTTTTTCAATCTTGATCCAGGATCAGTTTTCCTAGAACACAGCAACACCGTGTGTGTGTTTTCAATTTTGCTGCTCGGGGATGTTTATAAATTTTTTATGTGTGAATTTGTATCTGAGTATTCTGTTCTTATTCCATACTGCTCCATTATTTCTGGGTGGATGATGGGTTTAGTGGATGTGAATGATATGTACATGATATTATTACATTCCTAATAACATCACTGTATCCCCTGTATTCCTTCAGTTATAATTATTTCATATAATTCATATGTTTTATTGTATATTTATAATTTTTGTTACGTTGTTTGCCTTCCTTTGTTTTAGTGAAGCCCACACACTCAGCCTGCTGCATGCCATCGTGAGTTTATTCATATCTGTTTATGTCTTTCTGTTCCAACATCTCATCACATCCGGGGTGTTACTGTGGGGTGCTTTTACACTTTTCACGTACACTGGTATTGGATTTTGTATTGATCTGTGCTGAGGGTCGCAGAGTTACAGGATTAGAATTTCTTTCACCAGTAATTTAATATTAATATAATAACAAATGGATGTACAGTAATCTCTGCTTTTAACAATTAGTGTATGTTCTGTATGTTTGAGAGAATGTGTGTTTTTCAATTTTATTTTCTAAAGCGCTTTTTTGTGTGTGTGTGTTTGGGTGCACTCTGTATGTTTGAGAATATGTTTGTGTATGTTTTGTAATGAAGATCTGTGCTTTTTCAGCCCAGAAATATGGCTGGTTTTCGTGGCACAGTCCGGTACGCTTCAGTCAACGCTCACAAAAACAAGGTGAGTGTGTACCTAGGGGCAGAGCCACGCTCTGAAATCCATCCCATAATAACCTCTTTAATCTCTAATTATTGAAACACTATATTGTGATAGTGTTGTGAACAAGGCCATTGATCATGATACTGACATTGATTATCAGCACACACGTTGGGGAAATGTAAATATTAAAAAAGAAATAGAGTGAAATGTTCTGACACATTCTGATGTGATGATGTAATTTCCTGTTCATCAGGAAATGGGTCGCCATGATGACCTGTGGTCTCTGTTCTACATGCTAGTTGAGTTTGCGGTTGGTCAGCTGCCCTGGAGAAAGATAAAAGACAAGGTACTGGAACTGAACACACACACACACACACATGTGAGTCTCACATATACAATGTACACGCATGAGAATGGAATGTGTATACTGTTCCACATGTGAATACTGCTGCAGGTACAAGGTGCTGTGTGTTGTGTAGTTACTTGTGTGTGTATGTGTGTTTGTGTAGGAGCAGGTGGGTCAGGTAAAGGAGCGTTATGATCATAGGATGCTACTGAAGCACATGCCCTCGGAGTTCAACATCTTCCTGGAGCACATCTTAAGCCTGGACTACTACACTAAACCTGACTATCAGGTACACACACATACACAGCTCTCTTTACAAAGGTGTACTAGGTTGAGTGTGTTCTTCTGTCCAATTTCCCATCATGGGCAAAAAATGTTTCTGAATCTGTGTGTGTGTGTGTGTGTGTGTGTGCAGCTGCTGATGTCAGTGTTTGAGAACAGTATGAAGGAGCGCATCATCATGGAGAACGAGCTGTATGACTGGGAGAAGAGCACCACAGAGTCTATGCTGTCCACAAACACACAGTCCACACAGCAACACACGCGTCCTACTGCAGCTATGGCGAGGTAACACGCACATACACACACACACACACACACACACACACACACACACACACACACAGACAGACATTTGTCATCCATCAGTAATAGTGTTATTGTTTGTATTGTGTGTATATAATCCATAGAGGCCGCGTTGGCCGATGGGTCGTAGGTCAATACATAGTTCAGTGTTTTTTCTAGAAACGTGGCTATTTCATTTCCAAATTCAATTTCAATTTTATTTCTAAAGCACTTTTAACAATGGACGTTGTCCCACAGCAGCTTTACAAAGGCAGAAGATCCAGATATTACTTGCAAATTGATATAAAATTTTATCCGCCAATAAAATCCGAGCAAGTCGGGGGTGATGGTGAGGAAAAACCCCCTGAGATGTTAAGAAGAAGAGACCTTGAGAGGAACAGACTCCAAAGGGAACCCATCCTCATTTGAGTGACATTAGATAGTGCAATAATAAATAATCCCTTCTGTAACTTTGTGCTATATAGTGAAATCCTGCGACTGTACGATGGGACCATCCTCAGCTCATTGGGGTGGGTGGAGAAAGTGAAAGAAAGAGAGAGGTGGGGGAGAAAGAATGCAGATTATTAAGTATGCTCTTTCATGAAACAGTTAGAGAGCAAGCAGGGACTCTATGACCACATAACTAAAATGGAGAACCAGAAGGTAACACAGACATGAGACATGCTATAAAGTTTACATTTCTTAACCTATTTTCATGAGTCATTTTTATATTTAAGGGTTTATGCTCTATGTGGAGTACAAAATTGTTTTTGTCTCCAGTTACTTTGAATCTCAACAGTTCAGCTGGAATCACTGCTAGATGCTTGAGGAGGGGGGCTGGATCATTCCAGAGCCCGTATGTGATGAACGAACGGCTTCTCAGGAGGAGCATTTAATCCCCTGCTTTCTGAAATGAGCAACAGATAAAGAATTGGTGTGTCATGTTTTAAGTGTGTGGGATGGTAGGCACTCCAGTGACTCTACTGTATGTACACAAAACCTTAAAAAGTGAATTTTTCATAATGTCCCCTTTAAACAACTCTGCTTAGTTAAATAAAATAAAGCCAACATTTACTGTTATTACTCTTGTCCAGCAACACTATAATAATGGGTCTTTCAGTTTGTTGTTGGTAAGGTTATGTCTTTTCATTTTGAATTGTAATTAAGAATTAGTAGTGAATTAATACAAATTCATGACACACTTATCCACATCTTTGACCTTTAGAGTGTTAAACGTGAGCCCGGTCCCTGGGGACCCGCAAAGAGAGAACACAGATGATGTACTGCAAGATGAACACCTGAGTGATCAGGAGAATGCTCCACCCAATCCTTCACCTGCTGGTGCAGAGAACGGTCCAGCTCCCCCTGACGGAGACGAGTGGGACAGCACTGACATCAACCGCAACAAACTGAGAATCAGCCTGGGAAAGGTAGCACACACACACACACACACACACACACACACACACTCACACACACACACAAAAACTTCACTTCATATATAAAATGCTTCATAACAATCTGCGTTTTAACACCCATTTTGGTTTGCATTGTACCTGCAGGTCGGCACCACAGGGCCAGTGAAAATGTTGTTCCCGTTTATTACTGGTCTATTTTAAGAGAAATGTTGAATGTTGCCTTATTATTCACTCAGCTTTATCTGATAAAAGTGAAATATTAAAGATGATGTCTTTTTAGGGAACACGGGTATATGACTTCAACGGAAGTTCTGTTGTTCTGCTACATTATTGGCTGATTTGATTTTATCTCGAAGACCCGCCCCGCAATCAGAAGCAGTTTGCGTATTTTTTTATTAGTTACCAGATGAATAAGTAATTATCAGGGACATAGTAACAGTATCACAATACTTTACAATGAGAATTCAAAAGTTCAAGTAAAGGAAATAAGGAAAAAAATAATGATGATAATGATAAATTTAAAAAGTACATAGGAGTGTGTGTTTGTGTGTGTTATGCAGATCTGAAGCCTTTGTCGTCTCTGTCACTCATTAAACTGGGATAACATACAAAAATATAGCAACCCAAAAAGTGCTAAATCTTCTTCGTTCTTGGTTGTTCCTTTCAGCTTGTTTGTCAATGTTTATGATCGCTAAGGAGCTTGGAGATTCTAACACTGAACACGAGAGATCAGAGCACTGTGCAGGAGAATCAACCAAAACATACATTAAACAGTTAAAATGCATCACCCACCGTTCATAGACATTTCATCACATTTATTTCAAAAGTGCATACAGCATACAGAATTACTCTGAACAGTGTGATTTGTGTGATTTATCATGCTAAATACAGCCGAGTGCTGACGTTGAGGTTGATGATGCTGCATCCGTTCCCAAATAGAGCCGTTTTAGTGAGCAACGAAGAGCCCTTGGGATTCTGCACCGTGTGCAGTGTGAGGGATCAGTGATACAGCATTTGTGGTGCCACTGGTTTGCATAATTTAACCAATTTCAATCTGTGATAAAACTTTTAGAGGCCTTAATTAATCGAGGTCAATTTGTTGTGTGTGTGTGTTACCTGCTCAGGAGGATGAGGGGAACCGAGGGGTGTGTCCTGTCTCACCACAGAGAGCAGGAGGAGGGGCAGAGTCTCCCAGCGCCCAGATGCGCTCTCTCAGGTAAGGTGTGAACACGTACAATGTTGGTGTATTTGCTTTCAGAGAAGTTTGAAATGAGGACTGTGCTCATGCTGACCTCCTTTCTATAATTCATCTTTAATTTAGCTCAGAGAACAATATATTGTTAATTGATTATTATAATATAAGTTTTATAATGACGTGTGTTTAACATTGTTCTTCAGGTCAAGGATGGACGCTCTCGGTTCTCCTTCCCGCCATCTTTACTCCTCACAGCCAGCCCAGATGCTGTCCATTGACGGTTGTCGTGGAGATCGGTGCCGTAATGATGGCTCTGAGGCACACAGCAACGCCTTCATCCGGTCGGTGCCGCTAGCCGAGGAGGAGGACTTTGACAGCAAGGAGTGGGTCATGATCGACAAGGAGGCAGAGCTCAGAGACTTCCAGCACCGCCCACTAGGGGCGGAGCCCACCACGTCCGGCACTACAGATGATGAGCCAGAGGAGCTCCGCCCCCTGGAGGAACTGGCCACTCGGCCCAGACTGAACACTAGAGGCATGGCTGAGGGGGAGATGGCAAGGCGGAGTGGGAGGGGGCAACCAACAGATAGTCCTGCACCATCGCCATGTCACTCGGGACGAGCCAAACGGAGAGAGTCAGAGCCGAATACACCTCACAGACAGGTAAGAGAACACACCCATCTGATCGGGGCTTAGGAGGGAGGTTAGGCTTCGTCCCAAATGCTACTAGTATTTAGCATTCTTTACTAGTATTTAGCAAATAATGTATTGTAGCAGTGGGCGGCACGGTGGCGCAGTGGATAGCGCCGTCGCCTCACAGCAAGAAGGACCCGGGTTCGATCCCCGGGTGGGGCG
>JANCOA010000001.1:22575858-22578004 GCA_024363135.1 Leptodoras oyakawai | reverse complement strand
TATGTGTGTGTGTGTGTGTGTATATATGTGTGTGTGTGTATATATATGTGTGTGTGTGTGTGTGTGTGTGTGTGTGTGTGTGTGTATATGTGTGTGTGTGTGTGTGTGTGTGTATATGTCTGTGTGCTTGGTGCCTCCACATATAATTTGTATTCTCTCAGACTACAGCTTAAACCTAATCTTGGACTGTAAATCAGCTTGAAGACCAGATCCCTTTACAGTTGAAGACCAGGTTTCAGTGATGTGTGAAGTTGTGTATTGTGTTGTTTGTTGTGTTTTGTACTGTGTTGTACTCCACCTACACCAATTCCCCTCCCCCTCCCCACCCATCATCAGGCGCAGGGTCCATTTGAACCCGCTCTAATTGTGCAGGTAACTTTTGCGTCCTCTCAGCAGCTACAGACCTCACAGTGGGGAAGATCTACGCTGCCATGATGATCATGGAGTATTACAGACAGAGTAAAGCCAAGAAACTGCAGGCTCTCCGAGAGGAACAGGTATGACCAGTCACCAAACACAACCAGAAAACACCACCATCAAACACCACCATCAAACGGGTACACAAAAAGTAGGACCAAACCATATCACAAAACACCAACATCAAACACAAACACCACTACTGAAAGCAAAAACCAAACCAAACACCACCTCAATACAACAACATGAAGGCCAATCATAAAACATCAACACTATGAAGCATTACTTAATACGCAGTACTGGTCAGGACAATAGTATTAATATAACAGTATTAGTGAAACAGCATTAGTGCAACAATATTACTGTAACAGTATTAGAGTACAAGCATTCTTGTAACAGGAGTAGTAGTATTAGTGGAACAGCTTCAGTGAAATCATTAGTTTACCAGTGTTCGTGGAACAGGATTAGTGTAGTAATATCCCCTACAGTATATTTCTTTAGAATTAGCATGTTTTATAGAAGTTATCTGGTGATGATTAAAGGGGTGTGGTGATGAGTTCATTGGCAGCTATGGCCAAATTGATTGGCCACACACACTGACCATCTGATATCGTGGACATGCAGGCACTTTCCATGAGTTGATAGCAGATATACATACAGCGGGCATTGTTTGATATATTTGACATATTAATTTTTTTAATTAATTTAACACTATTTACATTTATATACCTGTGAAATTTATATATATTTAACAAAAGGCATTTCAAGACAACAAATGAATGAGTGTACCTGCATTAGTGTAACAATATTACTGTAGTGTGCAGCATGTTAACAGTGATGATGATGATGATGATGATGAGACGCATTGAGCACTGGATACAGTGGATTAAACAGAACCGATTCCACTTCCCATGATGCTGTTCTGTTGCGCTCTGGTGAATTGAATTGTGTGTGACCTTGACTGTCACCCATGTTGTGTCACACACAGAACCAAACACCATTAATGTTTCAGCGCATGGAGCCGAACACTGACCAGGACAAAGCTCATGAGATGAACGAGGTCAGTGGAGGTCATGGGGTCAAGGAGGCCCCACAGGAAAACCATGAAAATCTGTGAGTTTAAAATCACTCTTTCTCTCTCTGTCTCTCTGCATTTCTGTCTCACTCTCTCTGTGTTTCTCTCTATCTCTTTTCTGTCTCTCTCTCATGTGGTGTGTCACTTCTTTTTCAGTCTTGTGGAATCCTGGGTAACTCCTCGTTCTCAGATCTTCCAGAAATCTGCTGATGAGAACTGGAGCACAGACTCACCATACCATCAGCAGGAAAACCGACACAACACACAGGTAATTTCATCAGTGGGCCATGTAGAAGCCCCTCCCACCTCAGAGACCTTAACTCCACCCACTGCGAGGACTTGCACGTTTCACTGGTTCACTGGCAGTATTTCTGTGATAATTGTGTTTCAGCCTCTCTCTCGGTCTCTGCCTCCGCCCCCAAAAGACCCCCCCCACCAAAAAAAAACAAAAAAAAACACGCACACACTACAGTGTTTAGGATTAGCTCGTTATGCTCTAGTGGCTCATGGTTTTAGGTGAGAGTGCAGGATGAGTGTCAGGTTCAGTGTACAGGTGGAGTGTGTGTGTGTGTGTGTGTGTGTGTGTGTGTTCCACATTTTTTCACTCTTGTGTTTTTCAGACAGTAGAAATGAGAGCGATGCCTGTTCACTCCG
>JANCOA010000001.1:22565858-22573358 GCA_024363135.1 Leptodoras oyakawai | reverse complement strand
AGGAACAGGTACAAAAGTATTTACAGTAAAGCCTGTCCAGACAGGACCTGAAAGGCCTCTCAGCAAGGAAGAAGCCACTGCTCCAAAACCGCCATTAAAAAGCCAGGTTACAGTTTGCAGCTGCACACAGGGAGAACGTTCTCACTTTCTGGAGAAATGTCTTTTGTAAAATGGGTCTTCCAAATGGGCAATGACCCCAAACTTGTGTCCATCACAAAGCCCTGACTACAACCCCATAGAAAATGTAGTAAATCTGAGCAGCTTGTGGAAGGCAACCCGAGACACTCAACCCAAGTTAAACAATTTAAAGGCAATTAAACATTTGTTTGTTTATTAGAGGTATAACATCATGTTTTTATACACTGGTTACATTCATGAAAGGAATGCTTCGTATTTCACACTCGTTGATAGGGGAATTTAATAGCTCCAATTTGCCTAACATACATGGTTTTGAAATGTGGAAGGAACCAGAAACCAGAGCCCCCGGAGGAAACACACACACATGGGGAGAAAGGAGTAAACTTCTGAGTCACTGACAATATGACCAAATAAATCAAAATGTGTGTCAAACAAAATGAATCATTATCTCTTGTATTATTATGACATTTCACATTCATAGTGGTGATTCTAACTGGCCTAAGATCAGGAATGTGTACTAGGGTTAAATGTCAGAAAAACTGAGTTTTAATGAAGGTGTATGTAAACGTATTATTTCAACTGTAGTTCTAAAAGGTGCAGCGTAAGTTTGGCTGTTATAACACTGATGAGATTGTTTAGTTATTTTATAACTATTATAGTATTATTAGTGTCTGATATTTATGTATGTAAAGCCAATATAAAATCAGTCATTAATCACGCCATACAGACGGAATGGACAGATGTTTAGTAAACAAGTGTGACATTGGCAATCCAGTCAGGCACCTTAGATTGATTCATCAAATAGTCAGCTACTCAGGATCACCCCTATATCAAACACAGTCTACAAACTGTACAGAGCTTAAAATACAGGAAAATAATTAATTCAACAGTTAACAGGCTTGGGACACAAATATGACATACAGTCATCTACACAATTATTGACAGTGCTGGTAAAGATGAGTAGAATGGGTTATAAGAAATTAACATTATCTCACTAAAAAAATAAAAATATCCAACCTTTAACTGATATAAATTTATTCTAAAGAAAAAACCCTCATCAAGAAATTATTATTTGGAACTAAATTACATGTGCCACAATATGTGGCACCTCTACAAATTCTGAGAAACAAAATACAGCTCAAGCTATTTTTTTAGTTAATTTTATTAAATTTTTACGTAATCAAATTTTACAGAAATAGAATATCATAGAATTTTAATGCATTAACCTCCCAGCACCCTCAACCACTCCCAATACACCCAATAACCGTTAACCCCCTAATACTCCCACTAGCCTCCAATACCCCCAATACCACCCAATAACCTCCAAATAACCTTTCTATAATCCACTAATACCACCCAGTAACCTCCAAATAACCCCAATAACCTCCAACTCACCTTTCAATAAACCCCTAATACCAATACCCCAGTAACCCTAAGCCAATACCACAGTATCCTCCCAATAATACTCTAACAACACTCTAATAACCCCCAATACCCCAATAACTTACAAGTAACCCTGTAATAACCCCTCCAAACCCTCAGTGTAGCCCAAATGGTTTGGAAAAGGCCATTTTTCATGACATATTGGAGTGAATCTGCCCAAAACCCTTTGGTAGCGAATAGAAGTGAGCCATGCTAAGCTGATCGAAAAGTTAATCCATGTGTGGCATCAGCTATGCATCCAATTTAGACACTGTGTTGACTTTTCTGTAGTTCACATAGAAGCAGACTGACCCATCAGTTTTGGGTACCACAACCACCAGGATACGTCACTCACTGTGGACCAGTAACCAGTAGGGGCATCTGCATACCACAACCCCTGGGGGCATCTCAGTGTGCTCTGTGAAGTTTGTGCAACTGGATAGATGCAAAAGCACATCTGAAAATTCATTTTGCATCTTGCCAACCTGTGATCTCTGGGATGGTCCCAAGTCCTCAAGTCCTACCTTGAAGGGCGCTCCTACCAGGTAACATGGAGTGACTCAACGTCCCCTCCATGGAAACTCTCCAGTGGTGTCCCACAAGGCTCAGTGCTGGATCATCTTTATTCTCACTATATACACGTTCACTGGGAGATGTCATCTTTTCACATGGCTTCTCCACCCATTGCTATGCCGATGATACTCAGCTCATCCTTTCTTTTCCTCCTTTTGATACTCAGGTTTCAGCTCGGATCTCAGCTTGTCTAGCAGATTCATTGTGATCTCTCAATACCCTTTGAGAACATCATGATCATTCCTTCTCCAGAAGCACGCTGCCTTTGGGTAGTTGTAGATGATCAGCTCTCTTTCTCAGCTCATGTTGCAAACCTCACCCGGTCATGCAGATTTCTCCTTCACAACATTCAGAGAATTTGTCTATTTCTCTCAAGGGAGGTACGTTGGACCGTTGGAGGTCCTAGCTGGTCTTCCTCTGCGTGCCATCAGGCCCCTGCAACTGATCCAGAACGCTGCAGCTCGACTCGTATTCAACCTTCCCCAGTTCAGCCATGTCACCACTGCTGCGCTCCCTTCACTGGCTTCCTGTAGCAGCTCCCATCAGATATAAAACCCTGATCCTGGCCTACAAAGCCAAAAACATTCCAGCCCCTCCCTACCTGATGGCGAAGGTCAAAGCTTGATGCGTACCCAGAGCCCTTCCTGCCTCCAGTACGGCTCGACTCCACCCACTGTCATCCAGGACACATGGGAGACAAGCATACAGACTTTTCTCTCTGTCCTGCACCAAGGTGGTGGAATCAACTCCCCTGAGTGCCGAACAGCGGAGTTGCCTGAGCTCATAGTCGACACCCCCAACTTATCATGTGACTTCAAATGACCCTTGTATTTCACTTTTCTGTTAGAAGGCCCTCCTCCCAATTTTCCCTAATGACATATAGGGTACCATGAGGTTTGTACTCCTACAATACT
This sequence comes from Leptodoras oyakawai, assembly GCA_024363135.1. NCBI lineage: Eukaryota > Metazoa > Chordata > Actinopteri > Siluriformes > Doradidae > Leptodoras > Leptodoras oyakawai. The sequence goes on along the minus strand of JANCOA010000001.1, from coordinate 22,570,311 downwards.
TCAAAAGGGGAGAACCCTGTGGAGGCTTGCAGGACTTCTTGTGCAAGTAAGAGGGACTTGAGCCATTTATCCCAATTACATGCATCATTGCTCCACTAGGCCATCTGTTTGCAGATGAACGCAGTGAATTTTGTACATATAAATCATACAGTGACATACAGTTACCCCAAAGTGGGAGATAATACTGAAGAGTCACTGCTTCTTGGTATCTTGTTGCACAGTCCACTAAAATTAACTCAAAGCAGTGCCCACATGCAAGTCCGTTCTAATTGCCTGACTAGGTCTATACCAATTATTTTGAAGCAGGCCTCAATTAATGGTAATTGGCCACAATGGCACTTTTGGGGCAGCTGGTGGATTCACATTTCCAGCCAATAGAAATGGGTCATGAGACAGTTTAGTGTTTTATCCTGGCTTAGGTGTCCTGCCATTGGGTTATGATGAACCACCTGGAATAACATTTATGGAATAATCCTGGTGGATCTTTGCGACCAACAACTGGGTGCTCTTTTCCTTAGTTTGAGTCTGGGAGCTGCTGCAAGAAGCTGAAGGGGTGGTCCCCATCTGTGAACTGTAATTACTGGAAGCATCTGGTGACCAGTCGACATGCTGCATCGTGAGCTGAGCTGGACTTGGGCGGTGGAGTCATAAGGCCAATTTTTTCCTTCGGCCAACTCTAGGCAGCAGCTACCTGCTTGAAGAGCTCAATGAAAGTGAAATTGAAAGTATTGACCTGCTGTGCTTCCGTTCAGTGAAACACACATGAGGTGAGCACACTAGCCCAGAGTGGTAGGCAGCCCTGTCCATGGCTCTCAGGGAGCAGTTGGGATTTAAGTACCTTAAATAGTGACCGCTTGGTTGAGGTGAGACTTGAACTTGTCTTAATCATTGAGCTCATCAGTGGAGGTCATTTTAATGCATCAGAATGTCATGGTGCAGATTGAGCAGTACCTGGTGGACTTTTGGCTATGGTATCTATGGAGTAAGACGTGTTCTTGAGGGCTCTGTCAGGGTGTTAATTTTAATTTAATTGTTAATTCGGTGCACTCAGTGTATATTCTTTGTGCATGACATGCCGCCAAAAGTTAATAAAATGTGGTGCTGCATCAGTGCTGAAGCAGGGGCCTTCTCCCTCATCCATGACCTCGTCAGCTAACAGGTTGCCTAGACCCATTTCTAGCTGCCCTAGCCCTGTGGTTGGCATGACTGAGTTTTAAGGCTGAATTATCCACATTTGTCTCAGCTCAAAAGTACCACCAAAGAAATTGAGCATTCCCTCTCTGTTTGCTTGAAAGATATTTCTGCTCTGCAGGATGAAATAGAAACCCTCACTGCAGAAGCCTCTCGGCTGGAGGATAAATGTGAGGACTTGGAGGCTAGATCTCGTCGTAACAATAATCCAATCGTGGGTGTACCTGAGGAAGGCACAGATTTTGGAGCACAGACATGGTATCCCAGCTGCTTAAGAAAGAGCAGTGCCTGGTGCTGCACCTGGTGCAGGTTGGCTAGGGATTAGTTGAGTTTAGCGAATGGGAAAGATTTCATGGCAGCAGTTGAGTCTTCCCCAGTTCCCAGGATTTACTACTGTAAAACCCCGGCATGGGTCAAACAGATTGGGGAAACAGATTTTAGTAACACAAAAGGGCTTTTATTGTCCTAATTAACTATCACTTTTCAGCACACACACATTATGTTGGCTCTTTGACTGCTTTATCTCTTTTCAGCTCTCTCTGAAACACAAAAACACACAAATAAACTCAGAGTAAGAATTCACAGGTGAGACGTACAGTATCTTGTGTTACCTGCTGGCTCCCACTGTTCCTTTCTGCTCACAGCAGGCAACAATGCCCCTAATGAATTCCACGTAACCTTCCAATAACCCCTAATACACCCCAGTTACCCCCAATAACAAACAACACCCCCATTTAACCCTCTAATAACACTCTTATAACTCTCAACACCCACAGAAACCTCTAAATAACCCCCCCAATGACCCCAATAACCTCTCACAGCCCCCCAAACCCACCAAATAACCTCCAATAAACATCCAATCATGTGTGTGTGCAAACTTTCTTTCCCTGCTGTGTTAAAACTTACAAAGGTTTATTCTTTTTCTCTAACAAACCGTCTTTATTTCCCACTTCTTTCTGTTTGTCTGTCTGTGTCTCTGTGTGTGTGTGTGTGTGTGTGTGTGTGTGTGTGTGTGTGTGTGTGTGTGTGTGTGTGTGTGTGTTCTGCTCTGCATTGTTCTTCAGCAACGGAGAAACAAACATCGAGGAAGTAACCTCAGTGTATGTACCTGTCTGTCTATCTCTGTCCTTTCTCTCTGTCTCTCGTTCTGTCCCTCTCTCTGTATTGTTGCCTACCTGTTTGCCCATCTGTCTCTCTGTCTGTCTATCTCTCTCTGTGTCTCTATGTCTGTACTGTATTGTAGCATGGTAATATTTTGTTGCATGGTATTGAGCAGTTATGTTTTACCTGAGTGTAACCTCGTGAGGGGTGTGTGTGTAATATATATATATATATATCACAAAAGTGAGTACACCTCTCAAATTACTGCAGATATTTCAGTATGTCTTATCATGGGACAACACTGACACACTGTCACTGTGACACAATGAAGAGTCGTCTGTGTGCAGCTTATATAACAGTGTACATTTACTCTTCCCTCAAAATAACTCCATATACAGCCATTAATGTCTAAACCACCTCAACTAAAGTGAGTACACCCCTCAGTGCTCAATTTGGACATTTAGAGGTGTAGTCTCTTAGGGGTGTAGTAAATGTACACTGTTATATAAGCTGCACACAGACGACTCTTCATTGTGTCACAGTGTCAGTGTGTCAGTGATGTCCCATGAAAAGTTATCCTTAAATATCTGCAGAAATCTGAGAGGTGTACTCACTTTTGTGATACACTGTATGTCTGTATGTGTGTGTGTTTGTCCAGTGAATGAAGGCTGAAAAGGGACAGCTGAAGATGCCGGGGGATGGGGCATGGGGGTGGGTAGGTAGTTGACCCCAGAGAAAGCCCCATGAGAGAACACCAGAGAACAAGAGAAGACCCAGAGGCAAGTTCACAAGCATTTAAAGAGCTGCAAAAACCCATGACTTTTTGTTAAATAATCCCCCAGTGGGTTGTTGAGTTCCCGAACCCGTCTCCCAACATTTAATTTTGTTACACTCCTCTTACAGCCTTCTCGATCCCAGAGCCCCTCACAGGACATGCTCCTTTCCCAGTGTCAATCACAATCTATAAACCCCAATTCCAGAAAAGTTGGGAGACTTTAAAAAAAACTGTAATTTGTTAAATCACTTGACTTAATTAAGTTTCTTCTTTAACTCCTAAAAGTACAAAGAAAACATTTTCTGTGTTTTCACTGATGAACCAAACTGTAAATATAAAAAGCAATAGAACGTGACTCCTGCAACACACGTGGGACAGAGGCAACAAGACTGAAAAGGTTCTACATAATACCTGAAACTGTATTATGCAAAGAGGAGAAACACCGGTGCAGAAACACCAGGAAGTTCATCTGAGATGGAGATCTGAGATTCTACGAGTCGACGATGAAAAAGAGCGTCCAGACTGTTAGCAGTGAAAAGTGTAAAAGCAGCATCTGTGACGGCCTGGGGGAGCATCAGTGCCCACGGCATGGGGGATCTGCAGAGATGTGAAGGGTCCAGTGATGTGGAGGATCATACTGGGGTTCTGGAGAAACACACACTGCCGTCAAGACCAGGAACTCCATGTGTGTTTCAGCAGGACAACGCCAGGCCTCATTCTGCACCAGGTACAACAGCGTTACTACAGCGTTACTACAGCAGGCCTGCCTGCAGTACAGATCTGTCTCCTACTGAAAATGTACGGCGCGTCATGAAGAGGAGAATCAGATCACAAATTTGTAGAATTCATAGAAAACACTGAAAAGCTTTTCTTTGTCATTTTGTCTATTAAATAAAGCTTCAAGTGAAATAACAAATGAGAGATTTCAGTTTTTATTGCATTTTTAGAAAGTGTCCCAATATTTCTGGAAAATTCCCTTCCCACTCTCTCACAGTTCCTGTTTCTAACACAGAGTTCCTTATAGCCACTGTCTCCCTGCTTTTTCTATCCCTTATCCCTGCTAGTACCTATTTTTGTCCTTCATAGTCCCTGTTCTCGTTACTCCAAATTCAATTCAATTTTATTTATATAATGCTTTTAACAACGGACATTGAAGAAATATAAAATTGGGATATAGCATCAGAGGTTCACGTGAGTATGAGATGTGTATCAAGACCAAGTATGTATATCTACTGAAACAATCTCAATGGAGGAATTGCACCTGTTAGTACTACTTACACTATATTGTAAAAAGTATTCACCCCCCTGCCTTCACACACACATGAACCTGAGTCACGTCCCGTTCTTACTCCACAGGGTTTAATATGATGTCGGCCCTTTGCAGCT
>JANCOA010000001.1:22284703-22298649 GCA_024363135.1 Leptodoras oyakawai | reverse complement strand
CCCCCCTACAGTGATATGTACAGCCAGGTCCATAAGTATTTGGACATTGACATTTGTAGTTTTGCCTCTGTGCACCACCATGGAGGATTTGAAATGAAGCAATGAAGATGTGAATGAAGTTTAAACGTTTAGATTTTATGATTTAAGGATTAACTATATGTATCCAGTTAGGAATTGTAGTCATTTTGGCACATTCCTTCCATTTTTACAGGCTCAAAAGGACAAACTTATCTAATTGTAAATATAAGTATTATTTTTCATTCTTGGATGGACATCCTTTGCAGTTAGTGACTTCTCTAACCCATTGGCATCACCAAATACTCAAGGATCCTTGAGATGGTTTGCTGCAGCTGCCTTTATTGCTGCATGTTTATGGATCTTTCTGCCTTCAGTTTTGTCAGTTTTGAAGTGCATGCTCAGTTGGGCTGAGGTCAGGACAGGTATGCATTCTGTGAGCAGAAAGTACAGCTCTATACACATCAGAATTCATCCTGCTACTTCTATCATCAGTCAATAAACACCAACCAGTCATTTCAGTTGGCTGCCATACATGCCCATGACATAACACTTCCTCCACCATGTTTTACACATGATGTGGTGAGCTTTGGATCATGAGCCTTCATTTCCTTTTCCATACTCTTATATTCAAATCATTCTGATACAAAGTTAATCTTTATTTCATAATGTAAAATATGTAAAAAGAATTTGGTTCCAGATCTAGGCAGGCTTTCTTAGATGTGTTCTAGCAAAGACTAATCTGTCCTTTCTGTCCTTGAGTGTTACCAGTGGTTTTCCTCTTAACTGAGTCCTTATATATTTATATACATAAAGGCATTTTTCATTTCATCATTCTTGATTGTAGACTTGGGCAGCAATACACCTGCCTCCACCACAGTGTTCCGGACATTTGTGAAAGGGTGACATTTGTGATGTTGTGAAAGGGTTTTTCTTCACCAAGAAAACACTTCTGCAATCATCCACTTTAGCTGTCTTCTGTGGGCTCTTGATGTCTCTGAGCTCACCAGTTCTTCTTTTATGAATGTGCCAAATTGTTGATTTGGCCACTCCTAAATATATCTCTGATAATTCTGTTTTGTTTTTTCAGCCTAATGATGGGCTCCCTCACAAGCATCAACACGTCTTTGAAAGCATATTGAGAGTTCCCATGAATAGCTACCAAGTGCATATTCAACACTTCTGGAATAAACTCCATACATTTTATAACATACATTTGTTATGATATAGAAAGGAAACATATCTGACTATGAAACAGTCAGTTGTGCAGTTACCTTTGAGCCTGTGGAAATGGAAAGACTATAAAAATGGCAATAATTCCTAAACAGTTCATGCAATATTGTTGTTAAATCCCTTGAATTAAAGCATAAAGGCTAGACTTCGATTGCTAAAATTAAAATTGATTGCGTCACTGTCCAAATACTTACGGACCTTTCTCATTTTTGCAACCTGTTCTAAAGACGTATATTGCACAATGCTGTGGAGAACAGTATTCATGACTTTGCTGTTATGTTTATATCTTTTGTGTCTAAATCTTAGAATGGAAATGATGTTTATACTCAATCACAAAATTATTGGCACCCATCATGAAAACAAGAAACTGAGTAAATAAAAGTATATATTTAGTAATACTCTTTTTTTTCTTAAGCACATAGACACTGTGCAAACGTTGCTAAGAATAAAATACGGTGACTCCACTGTGTGTATCGGATTCTCTTGTATACAGTCCATTTTTTCACCAAGCACTCTGATGGTATGCATGCCCAGTTCAATTGGCCTGGTTTCCTCATGGAGAAAAAAAGATAATGGATGACAACTTGTAATGGTGTTTTTTTTTTTCTTCCTAGATGGGTTTTTAATCCTGAACACACAAAATAACAGACTTTATGTTGTCTCTTGTTTCTCCTCCAACAGCCCCCCCTGATATATTGGATGTGACAGAGACAGAAAAGTAAGAAGCGCTACTTTTTTTTCCCTCTGCATCAGTTTATCTGTCTCTTTATTTAAAATCAAATTGCCAGGATAATGTTTACCACTCGGATTTGAGCATTTCTGGATTCTATTCTTCTTACTTGCAGCGGTGAGACGGTGTTGCACAAAGCGGCTTCACTGTGCCAGAGGACAATCTGTCACTACTTAGTGGAGGCAGGAGCTTCTCTTATGAAGACAGACTTACAGGTGTGAAAGATGTGTATGTTTATGACTAACCCCAGTATGACTAACCAACCATTCCAGTAATAATGTAAGACTGTACAAAGAAAAGTTGTCCAGTTTTTCCACAGATCTACTGTATGACATCTAAGCTAAGCTGGTCCATTATGGAGTTCAGGATGGAAGTGATTTTCTAATCACCCCCTTTTTTAACTTTCCAATGTGCGTCATTTGTTTGGCACAAAGGCGGCTGGAAAAGCTGCTTTCATGAAGAGTCTGTAATTTTGAAGCTCTTTCTTTAACTGGTGGCCACTTTTTCACTCTTTCATGCTTTCTTTATTGCTGTCTGATTCAGCTCTTAAGACTTCTGAGTCAGCATGTGCTCAAACCTCCACATGACAGATGGGATATTTCTTTGTCTGCTCCTAACCTGCACTTTGCCTGGAACAAAGTATGCAGTCTTCCACACTGGCTTCTTCACCAGCACCCTCAAATGGCTTTAAATACCCCTAACACCAAATAGTTAAACCACAAAAGTACTCATTACCATATCGAATTTCTAAAACCAAATCATTACTCTCACTTTCATCTCTCTCCATCTCTCTCATTTGCTGTGTGTGTGTGTGTGTGTGTGTGTGTGTGTGTCTGTGTGTGTGCATGTGTGCTTGCTAAAGCCCTGTTGCACTGGTAATACTTTTTACTTTTTGCTTCTCCCTGTCACTGTCTTTCTCCCACTTTTCCTCTGAACATTTCAGCAGTGTATAATATATGTTTCCCTTGTACTCTCTGGTTGTGTCTGTTTTATTCTTTCGTTCTTTGTGAGGTGCGGAAGCTCTCTGGTACTGCTATTTTTTTTCTGACAATAAAACAGTTGTCAGAGCAGTTTTTATTCTTCACAAACTCATGAAGAGCACTTCTGTTTGATGCAATTATAATGCTTTTCATTCCTGTCTAAATGGAAGCTCTTCTGTTTTTTTTTTTTTTGTTTTTTTTATCTGTGTGAACATTCCCCATTGTGTGTCACTGGTTCTTATTATATCAGAGTAGACTTTTTAGCTCTTACCTGTAAAAGTGATATACAGAAAGAGGGAGCTTTGTATAATTCAGAATATAAAAAGCTGTAGTGTTTGATTGTCTACATAAAAAAGGAACTTCATCTGTCACAAGCAGCAGTGAAAGTGTCTGCTCTTTAGAAAGGAACACAATTCGGAGCTCTCTTTCCTTCAACATGTCTGTCTCTGTCAGAAATAAGAGACATTCAGTGGTTCTGGCACAAACGTTATTGTGACGAATGAATAGGAGGACAGTTTGGATGCGGTACAGTGTTGTTTCAGTGCACACCTCAGATCATCACCATTCCTCCTATTTCAAAATCACTACATGGGATCCTCTGATGATGAGTGATGTATAGCTCGTTCTACAGCAGGAATTCTTGTGTTAAATTAAACTGTGCAGTGCTATGTGCATAGATTAGGTGTTCCTTGCTGCATGTGGTAACACGTGTCTGGGATCTGATGATGCCTGTCAGTAGCAGATAGGATTCTAATATTTGTAGACATGGTGGGATGTTTTACTCATTTAGCTTATGCACATTTGCATATGATGTTAATGTATTTGTTTGGCTTTGGATGCATCACTACTACCAATTAATTACAATGTGGAGGAGAGGCGGAACTGGAAGCACTAAAGGAATTGATATTGTGCCAGAGTGAGTTAAAGAAAATCATTTGCCAGACTGCATGTTCTCATCCAGAAGCTTTTCGAAATCCAAGTCAGTAAGCTGACAGTCTGTTAAACCTCATTGCTCAAAGCCCCTTGCTAAAGGATTGTGTACAACTTGTTAAAACACATGCAACTTGATAACGCCCACAGAATTTGCAGACTGATTTACTGATAAGATCCACTATGGAATACGCCTTTCGAATGAGCAAAATGTTTTGCATTTTTGCCTAAGGAACGTGTAAAGTGGAGTTGTTCTATATAAAGGTGCAAAAACAGGATGCAAAGCAAATTGATTAAAACAGTAATTGTATGATATTAACAGTGTAGGACCAGAGGGCAGGTACACTATATATATATTGCCAAAATTATTTGCTCATCTTTGTTAACATGCATGTGAACTTGAGTGACATCCCATTCTTAATCCTTAGGGTTTAATATGATGTCGGCTCTTTGCAGCTGTAACAGCTTCAACTCTTCTGGGAAGGATTTCCACAAGGTTTAGGAGTGTGTTCATGGGAATGTTTGACCATTCTTCCAGAAGTGCATTTGTGAGGTTGTGATGTTGGATGAGAAGGTCTGGCTCACAGTCTCCACTCTAATTCATCCCAAAGGTGTTCTATCGGGTTGAGGTCAGGACTCTGTGCAGGCCAGTCAAGTTCCTCCACACCAAATTCACTCATCCCTCCCATCCTTTGTTCTCTCCACTGGCTACCTGTTTCTGTAAGGATTCAATATAAGTATATAATATAAATATCATCATCAGTGTATCTACGGCCATGCCACAGAGTATCTTAAAGAACTGATTTCAGTACAGACTTCATCCCGATCTCTCTGCTCTATAAACTCTAATCAGCTCATTCTTCCGAGAACCAAAGTAAGACTATGGGGGTGCATTTAGCTCTGTTGCCCCTCGTCTTTGGAAAACCCTCCCAGAGCATTTGAGGGCACCACAGACAGTTGGGATTTTTAAAAAGGATCTTAAAAATTGTAAATCTTTTTTGCAAAACATTTAAGTGATTTAAATAGATATTTTTAACATTGTGATTGATATTTTATTTTCTATGCGCACTTTGAGATTTACTTTAATGTAAAGTGCGTTATAAATAAAATGTATTATTATTATTATTATTATTATTATTATTATTATCCATGTCTTTATGGACCTTGCTTTGTACACTGGTGTGCAGTCATGTTGGAACAGGAAGGGGCCATCCCCAAACTGTTCCCACAAAGTTGGGAGCATGAAATTGTCCAAAATCTCTTGGTATGCTGAAGCAGTAAGCATTAAGGGGCCGAGCCCAACTCCTGAAAAACAACCCCACACCATAATCCCCCCTCCACCAAACTTTACACTTGGCACAATGCAGTCAGACGAGTACCGTTCTCCTGGCAACTGCCAAACCCAGACTCATCCATCAGATTGCCAGATGGAGAAGCGTGATTCATCAATCCAAAGAACAGGTCTCCACTGCTCTAGAGTCCAGTGGCGGTGCGCTTTACACCACTGCATTCAACGCTTTGCATTGCGCTTGGTGATGTAAAGCTTGGATGCAGCTGCTCGGCCATGGAGACCCATGCCCGAGCAGCAATCTGAAAGCCACATGAAGTTCGGAGGTCTGTAGTGATTGACTCTGCAGAAAGTTGGTGACCTCTGTGCACTATGTGCCTCAGCATCCACTGACCCACTTTGTCATATTACGCTGCCTACCACTTCACGGCTGAGCTTCTGTTGTTCACTATCACTTCCACTTTGTTAAATGATAGCCAGTTATCTGGTCAGTATATCATTTGTTATATGATACTCAGTTATCTGTGGAATATTTAGTAGCGAGGAAATTTCACGACTGGACTTGTTGCACAGGTGGCATCCTATCACGGTTTCACGCTGGAATTCACTGAGCTCCTGAGAGCGACCCATTCTTTCACAAATGTGTGTAGAAGCAGTCTGCATGCCTAGTGCTTGATGTGGCCATGGAAGTGATTTGAACAGCTGAATTCAATGATATGGATGCGTGAGTGAATACTTTTGGCAATATAGTGTATCAAATATGCAGAAGCTTGTTTTCACTAGTTATGCATTTGTGCTATTATACTTGCTATCAATTCACTGCTGGAGCCTAACAAACATCGGTTTGAGGACTGTGCAACGTAACCCCTCCAAGATCCCTGGGGGACCTACCAAGTATTAACTGGTATTATAATAATATAAACCAGAATAATATTATAATAGCACATGCTAACTGTCTCACCACTCTGCTTTGCATGACACTATATTTCTCATAACACCTTTTTGTAAGTGATCTACATACACTAATTTCACACACAATTTAACAAACATGCACATTAGTGCCTCATTATTTGGGATCAGGGTATCATTAGATTTATTGTGCAGAGGCTCAAAGAAACCTGCAGTTTTAATAGTCTCCTGAATGAAATGTTACAATATTAAGTCTAAGGATCTCCAGTGTTTCCCTCCAGTTAGAGTTTGCATGTTTGTATTTGCAGGGTGATACCCCGAAGCACAGAGCAGAAAAGGCAAAGGATGCAGAGCTGGCAGCGTATCTGGAGAACCGGCAGCACTATCAGATGATCCAACGTGAGGACCAGGAGACAGCAGTCTGACCTCTGACCTTTAACTCACCTTTCCAACCTTTGGAGTCTGGAGCTGTCTACTTGTGCCAAACCAATATAGTCAATAAGAATGGACTAGCCCATAATGGAAGGCTCATCTATATGGGGTGAATCTGTATATCCTAACCAACTCTATAGCATAGACACACACACACACACACACACACATTACAAAGAGATCTGCAGGCTTACTGGCTTGACTAACGTTACATCCATTTCAACCTCGGCATTTATTTGTGCATCTGACAGAATGTATGGAGTCCGCTGAGGTTTTCTTTATTAATGCAGTCAGTAATCTGCGTGGCCTTTTCAGTACAATCATTCAGATTAACAGAGTTTATCCAAATGTGTCTGGAGCGAGACTGCATGGGACTGTGAATCTATGATGTGAGATCTCTGCAGCACTGATCACACCACTCAGAATTTCAATGTTTATGTTTTGTTAAAATTAATACTAGTGTTGTTAAGGAGAATAACATGCCAGAGATTTGCAGACTTCTTTGTTTACGCAAACTAAGTAGATGAGTGGTTGAAAGCTGAGGTTTTAGGATGTGAGGCACTCACTTTCAGCTCTCACTGCACTGAAAACATTTTGAGCCTCTAGTAGCTGTTCTAGGCTTTGATTCTTTCACTATTTGTTTCTTCTCTTCTGGAAAGGTTTTCTTCTCCAAACTCTCGGTACTGTAAACGTATCTTATTAGATATTTGTCTGAAGAACTTTGCAGTGTATCTATCATTGCCTTCTTTATTCCATTCAGAAATTTCTTGATTTTTTTTTTTTTTTAAATCGTTGTACTTCAGTTACGATTTATTTGCAATGCTCTTTTCAATAGTAAATAGATGTTTATATAATTTATCGTTATAACATCTGATTTGTTTACTTGTTTTACTGTATTATAAAATGCTGTAAATTTAGTACTGTGTTCTTTTCTGAATGCAGGTCACTTGATTTTGCTCATAATTTTCTGCTTGAATTGTCTCAATGAATGATGGTATGTTATCCTTCTAATCAATGTTTTATCTTAACGCACCAACATGTGGTGATGCTATTTATTTTCTATAATATAATAGATATCTGTCTAAGTTAAATTAGTATTGAAACTAGATATAATTAATTAATTAAAAAAATATATATTTAAATTGCAAAAAGGGGCACTTTCTTGTGGCCACTGTACAGTTCTGTCTGAAAATATATTTATTAATATAGATATTCCCAACATTGTAGAGGTACACCTATATTTTGTGAACTCAGTAAGCTATTTTTAAAATATACTTCTATAAAAATTATATTCTCATACATACAACAACAAACTTCAACAAACTAAATAGAACCAGTAATATTTGTAATAGATAATCATCTTATTAATGATATTTCTTAAATAAATCAAATCACTGGGCATGTAATCTAATTCATGTTACATAAAATGGTTTTGGATCCGTTTGAATGGGGGAAAAGAAATCTTTTTTTTTTTTTTGCGTATCCTATTTGTTATACAGTGTCAGTTCACACACTTTAGTCTTCAATCTCGACAATCTGAGTAGACAATGCATGCAGCAGGTTAGGAAGTCATGACGATGTAATCATTGGCTGGAGATTTAAGCTACTTACAGTAGGTGTGGGTTTTGCATTCTTAAATAAGGCCTGATGATGCTGAACTGAGACGGATTGAGGTTTAACATTGACAAACTGTTGACATACCAACAGTTTCACAATAATTATATGTCTCACCACCGCAGAAAGAAGAACGAGTAGAAAGCGGTCATTTTATATTCTGTTATACCACAGCACTCTTGAATTTTACAATTTGTACAAAGGTTTTTGATTAATTTATTGTAACAGCTGATCTGACAATAGTCTAATTGCAAGGCAAATCACAGGCTTATGTTAATGCTCACAAAATACCTTATTGTTTCCGTCACGTAACTGAATCTAATAAAAAGATTTTCAAAATGCAGTTGTGGATATGGTTTCTGTGAAGGTGAGTATCTGAATTTATTTAACATTTACGGAAGGAGACTCCAGTGTCGACAAATTGTTACATTCATAGGTAAAGCTGTAACTGTATTGTTTTTGACATGGGAAAGTCTTTAGCACAAAGTCATTGAGCTTTGAGGGAATGACTTTATAGATATAGGGAATTAAATGAACTAACATGCTTTTCAGGCATTCTATTCTTTAATATATTTATTTAAACAATTGCTGTGGTATAAGAGGAATAAAATTTCTGGATATACTATTTTTGGAAAAAAGTTTGGAAGGGTATCACACCACCTTGATGTTGATTATTTTCCTACATCATTCTTGTGTAATCGGTCAAGAATGTGATTACTAGAGGTTCCATCAAAACTAGTGCATCTATTTTATATGGACGGGATGGATAACCTGAATATTAGAGGTGCATATGTAAATAATGTTGCGTAGTATTTTTAAAATCATAAATCTGTATAGTACCACCCCCCCCCCCTCTTTACTTTTTGTTTTATAAAATCAAAGTGCATGTATAGCACATGGCCAATATCATTACTTTTATTGCTATTTTTTGTGACTAAAACTATTTACAACATTAAGTTTGAAAATTATTCTCAATACAGTGCTGTACATACAGTAATTTACATTATTTTGTATATGTCTACAGTTAGAATGCAGCGCAGGCTGTAGTGCCTGCATCTGTTAACATTTCTATAGTACAGAAGATTGATGCAGATTAGCAGATAATACACTGGACTGCAGACAGTGCCTTCTTAACCCAAAAAAGGACACAGACTTCATGTATTTTTAGATTCCAGTGTCTTACTACTGGGGAGATAGTAGTTCTTTCACTGTAAAAGATAATATATGAATGTTATCTCCTTATTTTGATTCTTTATATGCCTTTCCTAGTTGAATAGGAATGCCTCCTGATTGGTCTTTTTACCCCCCCAAATGTTTTCAACATCACAGAAAAATTCCTGTGCTATTAACATAAAGCACACTTAAAGTAAGTGATATAAGAAAGAACCTCACACCCTATTGGAACTAACAAAGTTTTTTTTTGTTTTGTTTTTTTACCAGAGTATGTCAACTGGTGTAAAAGGCCCAACTGGTGTAGTATATAGAACTTTTACGTGTTTGTACAATTATTCTACAAACCCCATTTCCACAAAAGTTGGGACACTTTCTAAAAATGCAATAAAAACTGAAATCTGTAACTTATTAATTCACTTGAACCGTGAATTGAAAAGTGTTTTCAGTAATGAACTTAATTCTATTTGTTAAATATAAATAAATGTAGTAGTTCATGACTGCAACACACTCAAAGTTGGGATAGAGGCTAAATAAGACTGAAATGATTATACAAGTAACATTGGAAGGTTCCACAATTAGCACGTTAACTGTTCATCAAGACAGAGTATAAAAGGAGCATCCACCAAGGCTTAGTCTTTGCAAGCAAGGATGGGTCACTGTTCATGAGAGAATTGTCAGTCAGTTCAAATACATTGTTTCTCAGTACACGATTGCGAATAATTGAGGTATTTCACCATCTACAGTTCATAATATCATGAAAGGATTCAGGGAGTCAGGGGAAATCTTGGTACATAAAGGCCAAGGAAAAAACTGCTGCTAGATTTGCATGATCATCAAGCCCTCAGGTGATATTGTTTGAGAAACCATCATGCTACTTTGGCTTAGGAGTACTTTGGGAAATCTTTGTCACTTAATACAGTCTGTTGCTGCATCAAGAAATGCAACTTGAAACTGTATTATGCAAAGAGATAGCCATGTAGTAATTTTGCGCAGAAACATCAGTGGGTTCACTGGGCCCAAAGTCATCTGAGATGGACCGAAAAACAATGCTAACGTTTTGTTGTCTGATGAGTCCATATTTCTGCTTGTTTTTGGAAAAAACAACAGATTATATGTGCCGAAGATGAAAAAGACCATCCAGACAGTTGCCAGTGAAAAGTGGAAAATCCAGCATCAGTGATTGTACTGGTGTGCATCAGTACTCAGTACAAAATGACCAAGAGTGTAGAGAAAAAGAGGTGGTCATAATGTTATGCCTGATTAGTGTATGCAGAGGATTACATTGGTATTATGGAGAGAAATATGCTGCTATCAAGATGAACTATATGTCTATTTCAGCAAGACAATGTCTGCACGAGTTACAACAGTGTGGCTTGACATGCCTGCCTACAGTCCAGTTCTGTCTCCTATTGAAAATGTATAGAACATCATGAAGAGGAGAATCAGACAACAGTGACGACAGACTGTTTAGTACCTCAAGTCTTGTACACAGCAAAAATGGGCAAAAATTCCACTTGCAAAACTGCAACAATTACCAACAATTCCCAAAAGATTGAAAAGTATAATTTAAAAAAAGGTGATGTAACCCAGGACATGGCTCTGTCTGTTGTAGGCATCAATTTCTAAATTTGTTTATATTTAACAAATAAAATTAAGTTCGCCATTGAAAATATTGATACCTTTTATTTTTCCTTTTAATCAAATTAATTAACAAATTACAGATCTCAGTTTTAATTAAAATGTCCCAACTTTTCTGGAAATGGGGTTTGTAGAATAAGGCTGAATACCTAGAAATGCTATGTGAGTTAGTGAATTCATTCTGGTGTTGTCTGCTTCCAAGAATAGTAAAGAATAATATTTCAATAATATTTAGAATAATATTTCTTTGTTTCATAGACTATACTGTAAAAAATATTCACAGGTTATACATTTTTATGATCTGCATGATACATGGAACATTGAAGTCTTTTTGCTATAAAATGAGTTGGTATATAAAGATTCTCTGGTCAAACTCTGTATAAACTCCAGCTGTGTCAACAGCTGCAGCTATGTGATACCTATTGTGTACATCAAGAGATCTACAGAGATTTGGTAATTAGCTAATCTGTTGACTCAGGTGTGGTAAATGTGTTAAATGAGGTAGAATGGTAAACTCTGCAGTGCTGTGGCCCTACAGGGGAGAAACCCCAGGAGTGGGTTTTAATGCATTCTACAGCACCAACATTAGAACATCTTTTCTAGCTTTTTACAATTGTTTCATTTCATGAGCCCCTTCAAGTTTTTCACCTTTGGAGTACCCTTAATTGATTGGATTCTATGGGTGTGCAAAAGTAAAGTTTCATATGAATGAACACATGTTTGTTTTATTTTGGTTCCAGTTCTTTTTTCCTATTAGGGAGTAAACCTTTTATTTAGTCCTACTGAGTGAACTTAAACCTCTGCTTGTATGGAATCTGTTTCCTGATATCTCATGTGCTCTATTTAACTGAGAAGTACAAAATACAGCGTTTCTTACTGCATGGGTGTACGTGTTTACTCCAGTGATTACATCGCAGGTGAGGGTGATGATTGTAGCTGCTCTCGTAATCCAGTCCAAAAAGAGTACACTCCCTTAAGGATAACTATGCACTCCCACTTTTCCTTAGCTTTTTGAAGATAGACCGATCTGGTACCCTCTGTGTCTACTGACTCACTGCCTACTCACTGCCTGGAGGCACTGCCTGCAGGCTTGTAATGGATCATCAACATGGGGGGGGAGAGACAGGATGTGCGTATATTACACAGGCACTTAATATCTTAAGGCACAAACATTTCCTTTAACAACTTTCATGTTTCATTTTTTAGATTTTATGTAAAAAGTTATTGCCAAGTTCCCTGTCTAGGGTTGTTCCTGCCTTGCGCCGGCAAGGCGCCGGCTCTCCCGTGACCCTGAAAAGGAATAAGTGGTCAAGAAAATGAATGAATGAGTTATTGCCAAGTATGTATATACATAAATAATTTATGATTTAACTAGACTTGATAATTGCTTAATTATTCATGCTGAAAG
Source organism: Leptodoras oyakawai (assembly GCA_024363135.1). NCBI lineage: Eukaryota > Metazoa > Chordata > Actinopteri > Siluriformes > Doradidae > Leptodoras > Leptodoras oyakawai. Next base: position 22,286,299 of record JANCOA010000001.1, on the reverse strand, counting down.
ATTGTTTTCTGCAATTGTTTTTAGCTACTGAAGTTTTGTTTATTGGCTGTTATTTTTCAGGTTGACCAGTTTTTCTGCTTGACCATTGAAAGAGCTTTGTTCACATGATTTCACACACTGGTCTTATTCCAATTGTACCTGTATTTAATAATAAATTGTTACATTTTAACTTAGGTCTTCAATAAAGCTATGAATACAAATGCTCTTGACCATCTGTGGAGTTTTTGTGTGTCAGTTTAAGGTAGAGACTTGTCATCTCCTTTCGCTTATGTTTTTACACTGAATGGCCACACTTACCATCACCTATTTAGTTTAATTTCCCATGACTTTTTTGTACCACTGCTGGTGTGTGGGTGTTGGTGTTTTAATGATTAATTTGAAGCCATTTATACCCTCCTCCATTGCCCCAAACCAGAGTGCAGTGGTTTCCTCTGGCCCTTTAATGCAGAATAGAGGTTTGTCAGTGGAAACAAGGAAGAAGTCTTTCCTCTTCAGCAAGCAATAAAGAGCACATATTGACCTTGGAACTTCTAAGCCACTGCCCACCACCTCACCCCCATTCCACTGCAGTCCTCTTTTCTCTGTTTTCTTCTTTTGGAGTGAGGGGGGGGGGCATCACACACATGTGTTCCCTTTGTTGCTTCACCTTTTCCAAGAATAACAGTTTGTTCCCAGAGTGATAAAAAAGAGCAGCCTATAAATTTGGTTTGACATGTTGAGTCTTTCTTTCCTTTTAATTGAGGTTCCTTCCTAAAACATTCTGCCTCAGATGTTTCATACTAGCTATTTCATAAATAGAAGTAACAATGATTGTAGCATCTACAGAATGGATGAATTTAGACATGCTAGACAGATTATGTATGTATGTAAATTAAACTTCTTATGTATGCAAAATATATCATTTTGGAGGCATACACTTTCATTAAAGAAATTCAGTGATGGGGTGCTATAAAAATGGAGCTTATACTAGTGCATCTCAAAAAATATGAATATAGTGGAAAAAGTTTATTTTTTTTCATGATTTAATTTGAAAAAGCTAAACTGTCATATTTTATATTCATTACATTTTGGCATTTGGCAGACACTCTTATCCAGAGTGACAATACATCTCATTTATACAGATGAGTGTTAAGGGCCTTGCTCAAGGGCAAAACAGTGGCAGCTTGGAGGTGCTGGGGCTTGAACCCCCAACCTTCTATTCAGTAACCCAACACCTTAACCACTGAACCACCTCTTCCCTCATTACATATGAAGTAACAGGGGCAGTGGAAGCACAGTAGGTTAAGGCTCCGGGTTGTAGTTCGGAAAGGTTGGGGGTTCCGATCGGGTCTGCTGCTGTTGGGCCCCTGAGTAAGGCTCTCAACCCACTGCTCAACTCCCCCAAAAAAAAAACTATGCCAGACCAAGACGGACTAGATCCGCTGTGGTGACCCCAAGGAATGGGATCAGCCGAAGGAAATACATACATATGAAGTGACATACAGGAGTTGGACAATGAAAATAAAACACTCGGTTTTTGACCACAATAATTTATTAGTATGGTGTAGGGCCTCCTTTTGCGGCCAATACAGCATCAATTTGTCTTGGGAATGACAT
>JANCOA010000001.1:22261362-22274281 GCA_024363135.1 Leptodoras oyakawai | reverse complement strand
TTGTCTTTGTAAAGCTGCTTTGAGGCAATGTCCTTTGTTAAAAGCGCTTTAGAAATAAAATAAATTGAATTGAAATTCTAATAAGCAGCCAAAATGAATAATGGTAACATTGCTAGGATAAAACAGATATCAAACAAGGAAATGTCACCATCCAAACTTGTTCAATGCCATGCTAGAACACAGTAGGTTAACTCAGTAGCTGATATCATTAAATGTTGAGTACCAGTATGTTAACAGTTTTATTTTTATTTTATTTTATTTATTTATTTTAAGTACTTAGGCTAAAAAAACAATATTTTATGGTATAAATGATATAGCCAGGCTGGCTGTGTTCTTCAGGGGCAGGAGAAAATGTTTCAGTAATTATTTGCAGCACTCTTCTTGGGCAGTGGGTTAGGACTTCGGGTTGCTAAACAGAAGGTCAGGGATTTGAGCTCCAACATGGACTGCTGCTGTTGGGCCCTTAACCCACTGCTCAATCCAGCCTCCTAGGGGTACAGTGCACACACAGTGCCAGTCCCAAGCCCAGTTAATGGGAGGGTTGTATCAGGAGGGCATCTGGTGTTTAAAAAAATACTGTGTCAGATCAAGATGAGGACTTGATCTCCTGTGGCAGCCCCAATTGATAAGGAGAAAATTGCAGCACCCTTTGACTTTATGCCATTCTGTAAATATTTCCCAGAACTCTCCTAGCATGATAATATTGAGAAACTATGATATATTTGGTTATAGACAGCAATATATTTCTAGCTTTTGAAATAACATGTAAATAACTAATTAAATACAAACACCTTTAGTACATATAAAATGCAGGAAGAAAAATGTACTTTGTAGGAGTATATATTAAGCATGTTATATATTATATACATAATCATACAGACATGCCTGTTTATATATGGACTGTTCTTTAACACAACAGGTTAAGATCTGGGAAAAGTATTTCTCACCACATTTCATCAGTATTCCCCAGTGTAACACGCAAAATCGTGGCATCTCTGTGCTTTTCCTTAGTATCAATGGACATACTGTTAACACATTTAATAAAAGAAATATTATTGTATATACTATTTGTATATTTGCCAAACTTGCTTTTTGTGCTTGTTTTGGATTATCATTCCACATCAATGAATTCTATACGGCCATTGTTCTGTCACTTAACTAATGCAAATTGTATGATTTGGTGACAGACTTGGCAGTGCGTATAAGCAGAGCAAAATAATCCATTGATCATTCTTTCACTTGTTTTTCAAAATGAAACCACAATAAAAAAAAACCCCAAAAAACTCACCTTGTATGTTCAACATTTGTTTCCAAATCAATAATGGAAAAATTGACTCATTTTCCAATTTTTAATTACATGCTTACTAAAAAGTGGAAAAAACGTATAATAAACATTCACACTCTAATTTAATTTTTTCATCAGACTTTGGTCTGAAATGACTATGGTAAAGTTGATGTTATACTTTACATTCACTTCACATGTGAGATTCCTTCTTCTATTACTCAACAAATAAACACAGTGAGAACAAAATATATATCGTCTTACTATGGAGTGGACAGTGAACCAAGTACAATGGAAGATCACAAGTTGAAGTCATAAGTTTACATATACTTAGGTTGAAGTCATTAAACCTTATATTTATCCAAAGATGCTTGAGGGAACAGGTACAAAAGTATCCATATCACCAGTAACATGTTCCATATCAACAATACCAGAAAGCCTGCTCAGCAAGGAAGAAGCCACTGCTCAAAGAAGGCCAGGTTACAGTTTGAAATTGCACATGGGGACAAAAGTCTTAAGTCAGTTACATCAGTTCTATCAAGAGGAATGGGCCACAACTTACTGTGAGAAGCTTGTGGAAGACTACCTGAAGCATTTGCTAACCACTGCACTTCTGAGCCACTTCTGCTGGAAATGTGATGAAAAAAATAAAAGCTGAAGTAAATCATTGTCTCTAGTATTATTCTGATATTTAACTTTCTTAAAATATAGTAGCTATGCTAACTGACCAAAGAGATGGAATGTATACTAGCATTAAATGTCAGGAATTTATACAAAATGAGTTTTAATGAATATGTCTAATGTGTATGCATACTTATGACTTCAGCTGTATATTCTTTAATTTTCTCCTATTAAATCCCCCTGAAGCTAATATTTCAGAAACCCAGGTCACCAGCACTTTTAAATAAATGTTACATTTAAAATAAAAAGTTCCCCCATCAAACTGCCCTTTATTAAAAAGGAAAAACTAATATTTTGCAAGGACATAAGTGTTCAGACCCTTGGCTATGACACTTGAAATTTAGCTCAGAGGGCCTCCCATTTCTCTTGATCATTTTTATCATCTTTAAGATGAATTTAAGATTATTTGGAGAAGCAAACCCCTGTCTATACAAGGTCTCACAGCAGACAATGCATATCAGAGCAAAAACCAAGCCATGAGGAGGAAAGAACTGCCTCATCACCTGCAAAATACCATCTCTACAGTGAAGCCTGGTGGTGGAAACACCAATGCTGAGGGGGTGTTTTTAAATGGCTGGGACATGGAGACTGGTCAGGATTGGGGGAAAGACAAATGGAGCAAAGTACAGAGATATTCTTAATGAAAACCTGATCCAGAGTGTTCGTGACAACAGACTGGACTGAAGGTTCACCTTTCAACAAGACAATGACCCTAATCACACAACCAAGACAACACTTAGATAACGCTTAGGGACAAGTCTGTGAATGTCCTTGAGTGGCCCAGCCAGAGCCCTGACTTGAATCCAATCAAACATCTCTGGAGAGACCTGAAAATGGCTGTCCACTGATGATCTATCTATGTGCAACCCTCGTGGTAACATACCCAAGAATACTGTGGAGGCTGTAATCACTGCCAAAGGGCTTCAACTAAGTACTGAGTAAAGGACTGAATACATATGTCAATGCAATATTTTTGTTTTTCCTTTTCAATACATTTGCTAAATTTTATAGCATTCTGTTTTCACTTAGTCATTATGGGGTATTGAGGGAAGAATGATGGGGAAAACCCCCTTTTTTTTACATTAGCACAACAAAGTATCACACTACTATCACAAAATGAGAATAAATAAATTTCTTCCAATCAATTTTTCAATTTTGTGTTACTAAACTTTGTCTTCAAACCAGCATCAATTCTTCATAGGTACAGTTGCCAAAGTCAGGGATATTGTAGGGTTATAGTCAGAAATTCACCAAATATGTGTTAATGATCATCAAATATACTAAACAGGTGCTAATGATAATCAATTTCACATGTAGGTTGAAACACAGCTGTGTAGGAGCCTAAAACTGGGTGAGGAACAGATAAACTCTGTACCAAGGTGAGGCTGTGGAAGACAGTTTCATGTCACAGGTAATATACCATGACAAGACTGAGCACAGCAACAAGACACAAGGTCTACTGCATGGGCTCTCCCAGACAAAGATTTCAAAGATTTGGGTTTCAAGATGTACTGTTCAAGCTGTTTTGAAGAAGCACACACACACACACACACACACACACACACACACACACACACACACACACACACACACACACACACACACACACACTGCATCTGCAATCCTCAGTGTTTCTTTGTGCTTCTGATTCAAATTCAACTTTCAAGGTAACCTGGTCCTGATGAGCTACTGTTTAGCTACTACATGCAAAAAAGGTATTGAATTTTAATTTATTTTCTTTTTTGTAAAAATGTTTTCACTGAAAATGACTGAACATCACTGTTTTCACAATGATTTACTGGAACAGGATTAATTGTTGGAGCAAAAATCATTTTCATAGCAAAATAAAAAAAATCTGAAAATGATCATTTATAAAACTAAAGCTTTTAAAAGAGTTTTTTTCTCTGCTTGCTGTAGCATATAGCGTTAGTAGCATTAATGGACTGTATCATAGTGCATTTGATTTTACTTTCATTGTTTGTTTGTTTTTACAAGTGTAACTCCTACAAGCAAAATGATTTTGAATTTTATTCATTCAATAAAAAAAAAATATTTCCTGTAGTTAATAGTAATATTGGGCCATATATTAGTGTGATTGATTTTATGTGCAATTCCCACAATAAAAAGCTATTGAATTTGATTTGTTTAAAAATAATTTTTATTTATTTAATTTTCTTAAATTTAGTTTCATAGAAACTCAGAGAGAGTTATAAGTATAAGAAAGTATAAGAAAGTATAACAAAGCGAATAATATTATTTTATTTTATTTCAATTTGGAAATTAGTTTTTATGTGGCTGTATGAATTTATATGTGTAATATGATTTAAAAGGTATGTCATTAATAACAATTAAATATAATAACAAATAAAGAATCTTTATTACTGTACTCATATAGTAATTTAAGGTAATATAATGTAATATTGCACTTCTAGTGAGTATTATGCCCCTCTACCACAAGTTTCAGAATGAGGAAAATTATATAATATATAGATTCTAGTAAAAAGTATTAAAACCTGCCTAATGTTGTGTTGGTCCCTCTTGTACCACCAAAATAGCTCTGACCCACTAAGACAGGGACTCCAAAAAACCTCTGAAGGTGTGCTGTGGTATCTGGAACCAAGACATTGGGCAGCAGATCCTTTAAGTCCTGAAAGTTGCAAAGTGGAGCCTCCATGGAATGTGCTTGTTTGTCCAGCACATTCCACTGATGCTCAATTGGATTGAGATCTGGGGAATTTGAAGGCCAAGTTAACACCTTCAACCCTTTGTCATGTCCCTCTAATCATTCCTGAACAATTTTTGGTGTTGCAGGGTGCATCATCGTGCTTAAAAAGGCCACTGCCATTAGGGAATACCATGGCAACGGAAGGGGTGTACTTGGGCTGCAACAATATTTAGGTAGGTGTTACATGTCTAAGTAACATCCAGATGAATTCCAGGACCCAAGGTTTCTCAGCAGAACATTGCCCATCACATTGCATTGCTTTTGCCAACTTGCCTTCTTCCCATAGTGCATCCTGCTGCGAGGTATGCAATGCAAACCATAGACCAAACAGTCCACATGATGTAAAATAAAACATAACTCATCAGACCAGGTCACCTTTTTCCATTGCTCCATGGTCTAGATCTGATGGTCATGTGCCTATTGTAAATGCTTTTGGTGGTAGATTGGGTTCAGCCTAGCTCTGTGACTGGACTACAGCTACGCATCCACCTACCTCAAACGACACCTTTCTATCATAAGCAGCATCTGTTACAGTACCACTCACCGTGTACCCATCAGTGAGACTCCCATGCCAGTTCACTGGTTGTTCTTCTTTGGACCATTTTTGTTAGATATTAACCACTGAATAGTGGGAAGACCCCAAAAGACTCCCATGGTTCACTTGCTGCCTAATGTATCCTATCTCCTGACAAGTGCCCTTGTAACCAGTGTTATTCACTTCACTTGTCAGTGATAATGTTATGGCTGATATGTGTAGACTATGACTATAAAACACTGATGCCCTTTGTTTCCAAACGTTTAGCTTCATTGGGCTTTAACAGGAGAACATTACAAAATATATTCCATTTTACTTGGTTCACTGTCTACTCCAGAGTAAAAGAAAATCATATTCTGTGTGTTAAAAGAGAGAATCTCAAACATGAAGCAAATGTCCAATATAAAACCAACTTTACTATGTCACTTCCAGGTCTCACCACTTGTGTCCAGTGAAAAAATGGAATGAGGGCTTGTTAAATATCCATTTCAGCACAAAATTGGAAATTGCAAAATGAGTCAAGTCATCGATTTATCGATTTCTTCCATTTTGGGAACAAATATTAAAAAGGAGGTGTTTTGTTTGTTTTTGATTTTTGCTTTCATTTGAAAAAAAAAACACATCAACGAAAGATGCACAGATTCAACATTATATACAAACAGATTTATCAGCAGCAGATGAGATACCCTGATCTGATGTTCGTATAATCAAGTGCATTTTCTGCATACTGTAGAATCAGTCTTTAATTTTTTTCTTCATTTATTGTTTTCTTTTACAGTTCTTGAATGAAACTGCACAATGAACTAAGCATCAAAGCCTTATACAAGATACTACATGATGCATTCCAGATTCCAGTTAATCAGAGACATTGGGCTAGAACACTGGGGACAATTAATCAGAATCCACTGGAGTAGATCCAGTTCACCTGGTTCCAATGTTTTTATACTGGCACATGAGAAGGTTCTTGAAGGTCTTTTTAAAGGTAGCATTGCACAGAGCATAGCAAGCTGGATTTATGGTGCTGTTGACATAGCAAAGCCAGTACCCAATGGCCCAGACCGTGTCTGGCACACAGGACTGGCAGAATGTGCTGATAAGGACCATCACATTATATGGTGTCCATGTAATGATGAAGGCTAGAAGGATGGCAAAGATTGTCTTTGTCACTTTCTTCTCACGGGCTGCCATCTGTCTTTTTCTTTTCACCTGGCTGCGAGCAATGCTAGCAAACTTGCGTGCCACTGTGCGTGGTCGGTTGATTGGGATAGAGCGGCCTTCTGTGCCACTTTCTGGGGGAATTATCTCGATAGCAGTGATGCATTCATCTCCTGCCTGTTTGGTGACAATCTTGATTTTAGACCATTTAGAGGTTGGATTGAGTTTGGGAATAGCAGCAGGACCAGTTATCACATCTTTTTCTGAGGTACTTTCATTATTGGCTCTTTCCTTGGGCTCTTTGGGTGCAATGCTAGCCGTGCTGGAATCATTTGAGCTCTCCTTCTCCTCATGCTGCATGTTGCCATCAGCTTTATTGGGGACCAGCGACTCATCTAGCTGTCCATTTTTCATGGTTTCAGCTGTGTTGCATGTATCCAGGCTGGGCTTGGGAGGAGACTGATTATTGTTGTTCTGCCTTAGTATGTGGCTCTTCAACAGTCCAGCAGACCTCAAGCCTTTCTTTTCCTTCTTAGCTTCTGGCTTTTGCTTTGACACACGGCTGCGGCTAGCTAAGGAGATGTGAATGTACAGCACTGTCATTATGACAACTGGAAGATAGAATGCAGCGATAGCTGTGCCAAACGTGACCACAGGGTTAGAGAGAAACTGGATATAGCATGCTCCTGGTTCCACAGTGCGTTCCCCAACAATAAACTGCCAGAATAGAATAGCAGGTGCCCACAGGATGAAGGAGAGGATCCAGGCCGAGGCAATCATCAGACCAGCCATCTTGGTTGTGCGACGTGTTGGGTAAGTTAGTGGTTTAGTTACACAAAAATAGCGATCAAAGCTGATGATTAGCAGATTCATGACAGAGGCATTGCTGACAACATAGTCCAGAGCCAACCAAAGGTCACACACCACAGGGCCAAGTGGCCAGTAGCCCTTCAGGATATATACGGTGTAGAGATTCATTGAGAACACACCAATGATGAGGTCTGCACAAGCCAAGCTGAACAAGAAGTAATTGTTGACAGTCTGGAGGTGCCGGTTGACTTTGATTGACAGCATTACCAGGATGTTACCCACCACAGTGACAAAGCTAATTGATCCAGTAACCAAGGCAATGAAGACCATTTCCACTGTTTTGTATGGGCTCCCAGTGACCTCAGCAGCAGCACATGACCCACTGGTGCTGCTTTTGTCACAGCTGAGATTATCATTACTTGACAAGTTGCTAAGTGAACCTAAAACACACAAGAGAGAGAGAGAGGAAAACAGAATGAATGGATTACAAAAAACTGGAGGTTAATAATATCAGTTTTCTAAGAACAGAGTTACATGTTTATGGAAACAATCATTCCTTATACCAGCAGTTTGGCACTTATCTTCACTTCTAATGATTTAAGTAATAATATTTGTACTACTACTACTACTACTACTACTACTACTACTAATAATAATAATAATAATAATAATAATAATTTAGGTGTAGTAGGGGTAGCTCAGTGATTAAGATGCTGGGCTACTGATCGGAAGTTGATCAGGAGTTCAAATCCCAGCACCAGCAAGCTTCCACTGTTGGGCCATTGAGCAAGGCCCTTAACCTTCAACTGCTCAGCTGTATAAATGAGATAAATCTAAGTCAGTCTGGATAAGGGTGTCTGCCAAATGCCATAAATATAAATGTAGTAGTAGTAGTAATAATAATAATAACAATAATAATAATAATAATAATAAGAAGAAGAAGAAGAAGAAGAAATTGTCAGAGTGAAGTACACAAAGATATGAATGAGTAAACAGGGTGTACACAGAGCCCCAAAGACAGAGACTGGTCAAGTAGAATAAAGCTACATATTAAACTGAGAATAGTACATAGTAATAAACCTACATAAAGGTTCATTTTATCTTCTCATTTCTGCACCCAATAGTATGAAGCAATATCATTTCTCCTACAGCAGGGGCTGACATTCCAACTCATTCCTTATTATTATTATTTTATTTAATATTTTTAAATATTGACTGAAATTGATATAAATATATATCGTTTGTCAATTTTATCAGCTCCATTGACCATATAGGTGCACTTTGTAGTTTTACAGATAGAGGCTGTAGTCCATCTGTTTGTCTGCAGACTTTGCTAGCCCCCTTTTATGCTGTTCTTCAGTGGTCAGGACCCCCTCATGACCATCACAGAGCAGATATTATTTGGGTAGTGGATGACTGTCAGCACTGCAGTGACCTTGATGTGGTGCTAGTGTGTTAGAGTGTGTTGTGCTGGTACAATTAAGTCAGACACACAAAGAGTGTAGATACAATGAGGCGCTTTTAATGTTATGGCTGATCGGTGTATAATGCAAGTATGTTGTGTACTGTACATATGTGCATCAAAATACACAGATCAGCTATAACATTAAAACAACCTGCCTAATAGGTAGGTATAGGTCTTCCTAGGCATTATTCCTAGGAACTAAGTAAATCTTGTAAATACAAAGGTAGAGCCTCCATGGATTGGATACATTCCACTGATGTTTGATCAGATTGAGATCTGGAGAATGAACCCTTTTTCTCAATTGTTTCTCAATTGATTCCTGAACAGTCTTTGCAGCGTTTTCCTTCTGAAAGAGGCCACTCCCATTAGGAAATACCATTGCCATGAAGGGGTGCTATCTGTTCCCCAGGTAAGTGATGTGCAAACTCCCAACAATCCACATGATGGAAAAGAAAACATGACTCATTAGATGAGGACACCCACATTGCTCCATGGTCCAGTTCTGATGCTCACATGCTTATTGTAGGTGTTTTCAGCAGTGTACAGGAGTCAGCATGGGCACTCTGACTGCACTGCATGTTTTGAAGACCTTCTATCATAGCAAGCATTAAGTTTTCCAGCAGTCTGTGCTACAGCAGCTCGGTCTGTGCTTCAGCAGCCAGCGAGCCTTGGCTGCCCATGATCCTGTCACTGTTTCACCAGTTACCCTTTTTTGGACTGCTGTTACTGTCTACTATATACTGGTAAAAATTATGCTTGCCCGTTTTTCTTGCATCCACATCAACTTTGTATACTCACTGACTAATGTATCCCATTGTAATGAGATAATCAATGTTATTACTATATCTGTCAGTGGTTTTAATGTTATGGCTGATTGGTGTAGGTCACCTATGTAGAGTTATTACTGTCCATTCATGAAATATAGTTCCCATGCATAGACAGTATTATCTAATGTTTGAGTCCCAAATCAGCCTTGTAGTATGGCTACCAAATGTAGCACAAAAATCGTTTGGTTGTCTGTCCATCCTGTAAAAATGTAATGGGACTGGGGGGGTCAGAGTAATAGAAAACAGTGGGGGTAAGCTTGGGACTTTAGTGACATGTGTATACTGTAGTCAAACGTAAGATTTTTTAATAGATCCTCAGTATGTCACTATTTCAACTTGATACAGTGACTCTTCACAAGAAAAATAACAGTAAACATAAACTTAGAGCTGTAATTTTTGTTGAAGCCAGTCAGTAGTCCCAAGCAGTACCTCCACTGTTTTCTGTTTTCTACTTTCCCCACTGTTTTCTATTACCCGGACCACCCCAGTCCTGGTACATTGTTACAGGGTGGACAGACAACTAAAAGAATCAGTATTTGGTTGCCATACTACAAGGGTGAATTGGGAAGGAAAAAATAGATAATACTGTCTATGCATTGGAACTCTATTATATGAATACATATACACTACACATCTGATCTGTTTCTATCTATAGATCTACTGGTGAGTGGAGGATTGCCAGGGTGGGATGAAACCATCACTTGAAATGGTTCCAGTAATGCTTGTTCAATCAACTCCTTTACTCAACAGGCTATTGTCTAATCTGTCTTTAGACAGTAAAACCATATTATGGTTCTGCTCAAGACATAGAACCAGCTGCTCAGTGACCCATTAGCTGGCAGTCACTCCCACAAAGAGACTGAGAGCCCTTACTGGACACAAGACTAACATTAGCGCATTCTCATAGTTTTATTAATATGCAGCAGTGGCAATATCTGTGCAGTGATATATTTGAACCCTTGTCCCCAGCAGACACCAAGTGTAAAAATTGTCTGGCCATAATGATGCGCAGAAAAAAAAAATCAAACCTGCTTCAAGTCACTGTATCTTCTGTTAATTTAGCTGCCAAGTTACACAAACTGCTTAACACAGAGTCTAGAGCCCCCCTGTTGAACTATTGTTTTACATGGAGGTTTGAAGCATTCTATGCCCTTGAGAAAAATTTTGACTACTTCATGCACTCCTAGTGGCAAACTGTTAATTAGTCCCTGATGTTCAGATGATGCTGTCACATATGTCTTAAGAGTAACCCTAAAGGAGAATTCTAGCGAATTCTTGTGAATACCCCACTATGCTGGGAATGCTCAAAGTGAATGCTATGTAAAACTGACCTGTTCATCTGGGATTGTATGTAATAATAATAATAATAATAATAATAATAATAATAATAATAATAATAATAATAATAATACATTTTAACACATATATAACACTTTACTTTTGAAGCAAATCAGAGTGCTACAAGATAGGTCTAGCATCACTAGACAAGACAAAAAACAAATGTAAAACCTCTTAGTAGCAATAGTATGTATAGTAGTATGTATAATAGTAGCAATCAATGTGTTAATTAAAGCTAAAAATAAAAGTTTTGAGTAGTTTTTTAAAACTTTCCAAGATTGGTAAATGATGAAGAGAAAGTAATGTTGTGAACAGAGAAGGTAATAGTTGTTGTTATGGTTATGGAGGATGACTGAATGGTTATGGAGGATGACTGAATCTGATGTGGGGTGCCAACGAGGATTGCTACAGTTTTGGCACAGTTCAACAGGAGGAAGTTGTGTTCCATCCATACAGTTATGTCCCCCAATGCAGTCGGTGAGTATTGACAGAGAGTTTGATGATGACGATACTGATGATGAAGCTACAGAAGAGGATGTGTCAATTTTCATATAAAGTTTTGTCATCAGCTTAGAAATTAAAGGAAATTCCATAGTGACTAAAGATGGCCTAGGGGGAACATGTATAACATACCAAGAACTGACCACAGTTTGTGTCTGTAACCATGTTTTTCGAAAGGAAACGTAATCTGTTCTGTCAGTGAGATAAGATTGAAACCAGGTAAAAACAGTGTCTATGAGTCCAATGATGTGATGTAGCCAGCTGGGACATGGTCAATGTTATTGAATGCAGCAGACAAATCAAATGAAATGATGAGGAAAAAAGGTGAGCTGGTGTCAGCTACCATCAGTAGGTCATTTGTGACTCTAACCAAAGCTGTTTCTGTGCTGTGAGTGGGGCAAAATCCAGACTGAAGATTTTCATAAAGGTTATTGGATTTAGGGTGGTCCTGAAGGTGGACTACTTTTTCCAGCACTTTGTAGGAAGGAAAGGTTGGAAATCAGCCTGTAATTGGCAAAAACATCAGGATCAAGGATGTTTTTTGAAAGTGGTCTTATTATGGCAGTTTTTAGAGCCGATGGAACATAGCCAGGCTGAAGAGAATAGTTTACTAAAGTGGTGATCAGAGGACGTATGGCAGAGATTTTTGCCTTCACTAAGGCAGTAGTGATGTCCTCTTGCTGTGAGACTTCTGGAAAACAGCTAAGTGGCTAGGAGACCTCACAATGTAGATAATGTTTTGAAGAAGATCATAAAATTATTATATGTCTGGTCTAATTAGTAGTAAGCATTGACACCCAACAGTAACATTAACAACAGACAGAACCACTGGCTCTTTGTCCATAATAGGTCTATTCAAATATTGGTTTTATAGTCTGTTCTGTTATAGTGCTGTTATTGTCAACAGCAGTGGTGGAAAATAATACAACTGTAGATCAACTGATATCTTGGCCCAAAGCATCCTCTTCCACTTCTTTTTGTGGTACATATTACATGTTCCTTATAAATGTGCCAATCCCCAGGGACAATACTACTGTGCATTTCTAATCTGACTGTGTCAGTCTTATTGATAGACAGCAACTTTTGTTTGACTTGTGCCTTAACCACTGAACAAGCACTGGATGTTTGTAACCTAGCTTCACAGGAATAATATAATGGCACTATATGGTCAAACATATGAGGTGACTTGACCATCACAACCACATGTGTATTGGTGAACATCACTTCCCATAGCTGTTGTAACATCCTTTAATCTTTTGGAAATGTTTTGTACTAGATTTTGAAATAGGACTGCATGAAATTCTGCCCATTCAGCCAGAGGTCAGCCACTGATGTATGTGGTCAGGACGGAGTGGATGGAGTAGGTGTAGTTAGAAGGAACAGAATGAATAGGATCAAAAGTGTGAGGCCTGTCAATGCATGGACTCCTTGACCCCTTGTTTCTCAATACATTCCTGAACAGTGTTACCCTGCTGAAATACCACTGGGGGTGAAAGAGTGTACTTGGTATGTAACAAAGTCAGTCAGTCAGTCAGTCATTATCTGTACCGCTTATTCCCAGTTACGGGGTCATGGGGAAGCCGGTGCCCAGCCGGCAACT
>JANCOA010000001.1:22197327-22207676 GCA_024363135.1 Leptodoras oyakawai | reverse complement strand
TTTTGGGCCGGGGGGCCACAGTGGCACTTACCATCCACAAAGGGGGCCCCACATTTAAAAAGTTTGAGAACCGCTGCTTTACATTCTTTGTTTGTTTCTCTGTGTTCAAAGACGTCTTATCTTTATTACATTAGCTTTTTTGGGAATCCTTTGGTATTTTATTCATCTGCGCTTCGTGTTCTGTGTTCTCTCTGCACTGCAGGTTCTTCTCCCACCTCGAGTACTAATTCGTCAGTGAATCCCATGGCTTCTCTCGGTGCGCTGCAGTCTCTGGCTGCAGGTGCTGGTGCTGGCCTCAACATGAGTTCACTAGCAGGTAAGAATCTACCAAAACACACACATTTTACACAAGCATACACACTTGCTATGCAGACAGTAAGCACATGGCCCCTGATGTAGAATTTATACTTGTGTACTCCTTGCTCAGGAGAGATAAATCTCTTAATAAACATTCATTGTAAATTATATGGTAATGACAGTGTTAAATGGCAAAACCTTCAACCATACCTTTGTTTTGGCCACTATAGAGCTTCAAGCAGCAGGACATTGTGACCCAGAGCTTGCTGTTAGGAGCCTGTCTGTCTGTCATTTCAATTATTTGAGACTTGATAGGAAAATATGATGCATATATTAAGGTTGCCAGGACAGAAATGGAAAGACTGGCTAGTCTTAGTATTAGGATTTAGTACACTAAAATTACAAACAGAATCTTTACAACAATCATCTGCTCTGTTTTTCTGTAGGTATGGCTGCATTGAATGGTGGCTTGGGCAGTGGAGGCCTATCTAATGGCTCCGGCAGCACTATGGAGGCCTTGACACAGGCAGCTTACTCGGGGATCCAGCAGTATGCAGCCGCTGCCCTGCCCAGTCTTTATAACCAGAGCCTGCTTTCTCAGCAGAGCATCAGTGCTGCTGGCAGTCAGAAAGAAGGTGAGTGTTGGGAGCAATACATCCAAGAATGCACAATTCAGTATCTTTCATGAATTAGTATTAGTACAGTGGGAATTATCCTGGTTTGATTTTAAATGAACATTAAGATGGCTAAGCTGTATTGGCCACTTTTGTTTTAGTGCTTATGCAGAACTAGCCTTACTCTTTTGATGTATTTTTTTATTATTATTATTCTCAGTTGAGTTTTCTTTTGGGACAGAGTACTGGTAAGAGATTTTAATTAGCATCATGTTAGTCTCTCAAGCCAACTTTGACATTTGCTAGAAAGTCTGGTACGTAATAAACAGATAACCAACCACACATCTGAGTGTATATGATTTTTATTTCAGTAAAAGGCAGAAACGTGGTTTGGTGAAAATTGGACCATCAGCAATATCAGCTGCATAGTGTCTCTGATGTGTTATCTGACACTATTGTTAGCACTGTCCTTAACAGTGATGGTGACTGAAAAGCATAGTGTTGTAGATCTGGCCGGAGGTGTGCTGATGTATCCCTGACCCAGAGCCTCTGCCTCCCCAGTGTATTCAACCCAATTTAGTCTTTGCCAGCTGCATGATTGCCTAGTGCCCCTCTGATGGAGGAAATTGAGTATGCCATCAAGCCCTTTATTGAATTTCTGGCCACAGGTGGCTGTGGCATGTCACTGTCACATTGATGTGTGCAATAATATTTTATTCTTGTTATACTTCTTTATTACTGAGCACTTGTGGCCCGAGTCCCAAATTGCATACGGTTGCACAAGTGTACTATTTAACTATTACCATTACCATACGGTTACCACTGCAACTATT
This sequence comes from Leptodoras oyakawai, assembly GCA_024363135.1. Taxonomy (NCBI): domain Eukaryota; kingdom Metazoa; phylum Chordata; class Actinopteri; order Siluriformes; family Doradidae; genus Leptodoras; species Leptodoras oyakawai. The sequence continues at coordinate 22,205,932 of JANCOA010000001.1, read as the reverse complement.
TAGGTATACTACTTAGTTTGCATTATGTAGTTTAGGATGTTTAGGAGTTCTCAATGAATGTGTGTATATAGGATGAATTAAAAAAAAAAATTAACTTTGAGCTTAAGGACAGTCTTTGATGAATAGATATCAATATCTTGCTCAAAAGTGCTAAACCAGTGCATGGAACTGCAGAGAGAGCATTAGATTACAGCCTTCATGATTGTGATGCAAACCTGCCAAAGATTTTGGACTGCAAGTTGCAGAGCATCTGAGGCTGACGCTACCGTTAGGGTAATGCAGTCCTGTTGAATCCATCTGTACCATATTCATTGTCTATCTCATAAGGTCAGCAGGAGTTAGGAGCCATTATATTTCTTAATTTAATTTATTTTTTCACAAACCATTCTTCACTCTTCCCTCTTACTTCCTCTGCATTTTCTCCATAGGTCCAGAGGGTGCAAATCTCTTCATTTATCACCTGCCACAGGAGTTCGGTGACCAGGACTTGCTTCAGATGTTCATGCCTTTTGGCAATGTTATCTCTGCCAAGGTTTTCATAGACAAACAGACTAACCTCAGCAAATGTTTTGGTAAGCTGTTCATTATAAGGATGTGTTGGTCTCTGCCTTTTAATTCAAAGCATTTACATTTTTGGTAATGATTTATTTAAGACTACACTGTCCAAATACTGTGTGTTTACTGTAGATATTACTTGTGCATAACAATAATATCTTGAATATTAACTCCAAGCTTCAAAATCAGTTGCAGGGTTCTTAAATTTCATTTAATTTAATTTATTTATGTATATTCTATTAGGGTTATGACATTTTCTAAGATGTCATAGATATTTTATTATATATCCAGGACTGGGAAATAAGTAGATGAATCCAGTCAATGTGGCAAAGTGACACTAGACAATTACAGGTGTCTGAGCTCAGGTATGCAGAAGTGGGCGGTTAGCACTTTTCTTGTTACACTGCACCATAAGCAGATGTTTTCTCCACCTTCCCTGTTTTAGTGGTCATGTGATGGGGATGATCCTGTGTGTGGGTCCTGGCAGGTGACCAACATTGGGGAGAAAATGAGGGTGGGGTTTGAGACTTCAGGATTTCCAGGACACAACTTTAGTACAAGGATTTAGTTAGTTAGGTCATTATTGACACTGTTTTTTTTTTTGCTCACCAATGATGTCTTACCATACATAAATAAATGTGTTAATTTATTTACTTTCAGGCTTTGTGAGTTACGACAATCCCGTTTCATCCCAGGCAGCCATTCAGTCAATGAACGGTTTTCAGATCGGAATGAAACGACTGAAGGTTCAACTGAAACGATCCAAAAATGACAGCAAGCCATATTGAGTGCTTTTACTCTAAAATGGACTTGGTTTGAAAATGTGTTTCTGGTAAGTTGAGTGTGACACTGGAAAAGTTCAAACGCCTGCCCCACCCTTAACCCTCTCCTACTGTTCCTTCACTCCTGTTTACCTTTCCTACATATCTTCTTTCTTTGAAAAAAAAAAGAAAAGAAAAGAAACATCCGAAAGAAAAGGAAAAGCAACATGCAAAATTGAGGTTGTGCGGCTAAGAAATTCTTTCAAATTGTTAGGCTTCATGTTCTGGATATTTATTTCTTTTCTTACCGTTTTGGTGCCATATCGATCTTTTGCTGTGTACAAATCGTTCATCGAAGGATATTGCACAATGAAAGCCAGTCGCTGACTGCTCTCAGATCCACAGTCATTATCCCATCCCAATCATGTTCCTGCAGATTTACCTGTTGTGTTTACACTATTGACTCGAATCGTATACTCGGATAGTCAGACTGATGCCTCCTTGTAAGCTGCCTTTTAAATAGAAATTTGGAGGTCTGCTGCATACATGCAAACGATAATCGTTCTTTCACCATGATTTGGAGCATCCTGAATGTCGGATTGCTCTTCATCAGACTCTGTATCCATAGATGCCTTTTTATTGTTTTGTCTATTTATTTCAGTTATTTATTTATTTATTTTGAAATACTGCTAATTTATCTAAAATAGGTTGATGAGTTGTTGTTTTTTTTTTGGCTGACAAATGTTTGTTAGTGGTTTTCATTAAATGTATTTATTTTTCACCTACCAAAAAAAAATCTGGCATTTGGTTATACGTTCAGTAATTTTTCCTATATTTAACACACAGAGGAGCTGTGTTGCTCAGTACAAGCTGGTCAGTTGACGGAGATGTAGGGATGCCATTTATTTATTTATTTATTTTACTCTCAGGTTTCTCATTTTTGATTAGTGAAATTAAATTTAACCTAAAGCGCAATAGCAAATAGCAGATTAGTCCCCAATGAGCGTCCCTAATATAATTTACTTTGGGTTGAAAAGATTGAAGTTATTTGTATGCATTTCACATACGGTCATTCCCTTATTCGTCACCTCAAGGACACAAGCCACTTTAATTTCGGCCAAGGCATTTTTAATTAACTACTATCCACTCCTGAAGTCACTTCGTGCCACGGAAATGACATTCAAAGTATTATGTAGAACTTTTGGAGAGACGACATTCAAGTTGCCTGATATTATTTATTTTTTTGTTCTTGTTTTTGGTAATTCTGACAGGGTGGTTATTTAGTTTTACATTTTTTTTCACCTCAGTCCAAGTGGTGGTTGTTATGCGTTCAGCAATAATTGCATCTTGAGTGTGATGTCTGTCTAAAATTACAGATGATGCTTAAAACAAACAAACAAAAAAAAAGACTTGGTATATAAAGTTTTCTTTTCTTCCACTCCAACATATTCTTGTGAAATAACCAAGTAATTACATGTCTCGTTTTTTTTTCCCTTTTTTTATTTTCTTCGTTCCTTCCTTCCTAACTTTATAGTTTGGCATGTCTCAGTTACTCTGTACACTTAAAATTGTATTCATGATCAATTATGATTAGTAAATATTTATCATAACAAGGAAACATTTTAATCATTTCATTAATACTTGAGGCCTACAGGGTCTTGGTGTTTTTATGGACATGGAAGAGAAACCATTGACCAGATTGTGTATATTACTTAACTATTATGCCTTTTTCTATTTTTATAGAGGTTTTATAATATTGCGTAAATTATTTCTCTGAATTAAAATGTTTAATAATCACTCAGAAAATTCAACAGTATTTTGTAGATTCCTGATGTAAAATTTTGTGAAATACATTCACAAATTGTGAAACAGGCGTGTGGCCCTTTTTAGCGTAAGTGTATTGTCTTTTGTCCAAAAGCTCAAAATTGTATCGGGAGTTCACGCGTAGTACTTAAGGTGCTGACGACTCTCTGACGCTCTTCCAGGGTTCAGTTAAAGTTGTTCAGTGGAAACCAGTCCCTGTTTTGTTTTATTATAGTATGAATGCTTTTGAAAAGCATCATCTCCATAATGACCGGAACAGCAGCTTTCTTTTTTTATTGGTGTCTCAAAGATTGCATTTCATGGAGTCGTGTTTCCTCCATGTGCTTCCAGATGTACGATTTAAATTTAGTTGATCTAAACGCTCATTTAACTTGTTGACTAAATATAGCTATAAATTCAGTTTTCTCTGATTTGTCTTCAGACTTGCAGCTGCATTAATACTACATGTGGTATGATCCCCTCCCTGTAGGATGTCAGCCAGAATGTACAAGATAGTTACTATGTTAGTGAGGGTTAATCAATGACTAAAATCATAAATCTAATAAACGAACTCCTGGTATGAAAGGTTACAACATCTGAGTATTACATATAACGTATATCCGTATTCATGAGCCACAATAGCTTTAGTCTGAACCCTGGAACTCTCTTCAATGTTTCGATTCTGGTCCTGTGAATGCTTACTCCATGGTCTGTGCCTCCATAAAACAATTCACACAAACCGTAATTGTATCAACTACGTTAGCCCTGAGGGGGTGTTGTAGTGTAACGTCCCCTTCGGAATCCAAAGATTATTTTAGACGTGGACTCTGTCCATACCTTATTACTACTATGTACTTGTCGGGGGAATCATTCGTTGTTGTAATGCTGATTTCTAGTACAAGGAGAAGTCATTGTGTAAGAAGAAGAAAGCAGCTGCACACTGACCGTAAGGTTGCTTAGGTTCACTGATGTGCCAAACAGTCCTATACAAGCTGCTTGTGGATACATTTGTCTTAATTTGTGCAACTTGAATATATGTGGCTGTTTGCCATTAGTTATTAATGATTTTACGTTTAGAGTCATACGAAATGTATCTATTTCCACCACTTTTGCGTTATAGGACCTATATGCACAACTAGTTAAGCTGCCTTCACGTCGTCTGTTGCGTTACCCAGTATGATTCAGAGATCAAGCACAAAATGAACAGAGTTCTAGGAAATCTTCAAAGCACAAAGAGTTGTTTAAGTCTGAAATTACGGCTGAGTTGACACGTTAAAAATGTGAAGTCCTGAGCTGGAAGAGTGTCGGCTTAGGGTTGAATGTTGCTGATGGCAATTGCTGTTTCATTTTCTTATTTTCAGAAGTATACTGAAAACCCCTAACCCTAGCTACCTACTAAGAAAAACCCTGGTTTGTTGCTTTAGTTGTGGTAGACACTGTTTGTTGTCTCTTGGTGGCGTTGGATGTAAATTTTCCCCTTAACTCCTTTTGGCATGTTGCTTGTCTCTCCTTTCCACTTCTCCTTCTCCCCCTGTGTTGCATTCAATGTTCTATCCAAAGTAAGTAAATGTGTACCTGTGTGTATCCCGTCCCCCTCCCTCCCTACCCCCCAGCCTTCCCCATGCAGAGATAATCATTTACATGATTTTCTGTTTCTTCTCCTCTTCTTTTTTCTGTTGTGGCTTTAACCTAGTTTTGTTGTTCGTTATTTTTGTTTTGTTCTAGATATCTTCGTGCCCGTTTGTTCATCGTTTCCCTAGCATGTCGATGTGACGTCAAAAGTTCATCGTCCAGTCCGTTGTCCTCTTCGCTTCTCTGATGCTTGAAATTTTTCACCCTTGACCTTTTTGTTAACTTTTGACGCTTTAGTGGTTACTTGTTTTTTGTTTGTTTTTGTGTGGTGTTCATTTCTGTTTGTGCTGCCAATAGGGGGCACTAGAAAGACTGCTGTTTATTAACTAAAATGTAAAAAGTTTCTTGAATATTGTTCAGAACAGAGTCTATTTTTCTAGAACTTGCAAACATAACCACTAGATGTGCAGAGGCTTTTAATTTTTCGTTTCATTACCCAGGAAAAAAAATCTTTGTTTCAAATTTTATTTTTCATTGTTTTAGAGCAGTCTTTCTAGTGCACTCGGTTTTACTCATTTGTTTTCCTCTAAAAGCAGCCAATCCATTTATTGAATCACTTTGTGTGTGTGTGGGTGTGTTTTTTCCTCTTTCTCTCACTTGTATACATTTTTTAGGGTTTTTTGCAGTCACATTTTGCTGAAAATGAGGATAACCTTATGTAATGTGCTAGGTTAGTCGGCATGATTTTTTTGATGGCATAATTTTGGGAGTTTCTTAAACAGTGTGACATTTAGACACTTGAATTGCTTTTTCTTCCTTTTTCCCCATTTAGTGTGTCAAGATACCATAGACACGTGTTTTTCATTTGTTTTATTGTGTGAAAAATCAGAATTAGTCTGAAATAAAAAAAATGCATAAAATGAGCAAAATTGAGTTTATCACAGTTAGTATATAAAGTATGCATGTTTTGTTTTTTGTGTTTTTTTCTTTTCTTTTTTTTCTTTTTTTTTTGTAACTGCACTGACATCCTCAGCAAAATGTGATTTAGTTCTGTTTAAAAAAAAAAAAAAGAAAAAAAAGAAAAAAAAGACAAAATTATAAAATGAATAAAATGGTGCCAAAAGTTTTGCATGTTGCTGTTGGTCACATTTTATGTATTTTTCATGTCTGTCTACTCTTCCGATGTGGTCCCATTTTAATAACTGATTTTAAATCTAGTCATAACCGTGTGTTGAAACCATGTTTGAAAGTGAACTTTGTAGATGGACTTTGTAATGACTTCTCTCGTGGACCCAGTCCTTGCAAATTCCAGATGTTCTGTTTAGACATTTTGTGGCATGTTGTATGGTTGGCAGAAAGGATCCCAAGTCGTCCCCCACAATCTGATAAATCTGTTCAAGTTTCGTTTTTTTATTTTTTTTTTATTTTGGTCACAGTCTAGCCACAGCTACTTTGTCTACTATTTGAAGAGTAAAGCCTTCTTTCCATAAGAAGGCTTCCCCCTTTCTAAGCTGTATTTGCGTTGTTTTTCCCTCCAAATTGCCCTTTTTTTGAAAATCTGGCACCCTGTTTTCAACCTGAAGCTTTTATTTCAACAGTAGATTGCTAGCAAACAAACAAACAAACAAAAAAAACGGTCCCGTTGTTGACGAATTGGCTTTAACGTTGCAATTTCTGGCATTTTATATCTAGATTTTAAGCTGCTGTTTGTTTAAATGTACTCTGAATAACTTACCTGTGGGATGTTTTGTCATTATTGGTACAGAGTGATTGTATTTAATAGTAAGAAATTGTACAGTTTTTGCCTTTTTCTACTTCCAAGTTCTGTTACGCAATGTAAATTTGAAATCCTGATAAGTGGAGCCATGCAGTAGAACTTGCCACCATGACCAAACGTAAGTCTAAACAAATTCATTAATTCTATGAAGCAGCCTTCAGTTGAATTAAAAGCTGACTTTTTTTTTTTTTCTCTGTCCTATAAGTTATGGTTTTCACTGGAATTGTAGAGTGAGGAGTTCATTAGATGTCTAGAGGAGTGTTCTTTCTGAATGTTTTCTGTTGAGGTTTATTTAAATTGTGATGGAAGTTAAAATTTTCATGCTACTGTCTCCACAGAAGTATAGCAACGTGCATACAACACGAAGTCATTTTGTAGTTTCTTTGGTCGGGTTGTTTGTCTGATTAAATTGAAAAGATTCACACCTTTTGTCTTGTTTTTGCTTGCGGTGTTTCTTAGTATTATACACTTTAGAGTTAAAAATTGTGTCCCTGTTTACTAAGGACCAGAGCTATGACTGTGTGTATCCCAAGCTCCTGTAGGGAGACGCCCACAAGACGGTCCTTTCATAGAAAAATAGGAGCAAATTGGGAAAAATCCAAGCAGTTTTATTCTAATTCTCTGACTAAATTTGTATTTATTTAATTTTTGTATTTAATTTAGTTAAATTTATTTAGTTAATTTAATTTAGTCTAATTCTCTGACTAAATATGTATTTTAATTTTTGTATTTAATTTAGTTAATTTTTAGTTAATTTAATTTAGTCTAATTCTCTGACTAAATTTGTATTTATATAATTTTTGTATTTAATTTTGTATTTATATACTTACTGTATAAAATTAGGAATAATAAAAAATATATATTATGCATCTGCATTTAAAGCTGTCGTCAGGTAACAGCTACAGTATATTCACAACTAGTGGAGCTACTTCTGCTACTTACTATCTTGTTATAATTAGTCTGAGAGTCTCAGAGTCTGTTCAAGGTACGCTGGGCATAAGGCAGGAACATACCCTGGCTGGAACCCTGGTCCATCACAGGACAATATTCATCAACTGAATATTTTTTTGGCACAGCCAGTTCACCCATGGCCATGTCTTTTTCATGTGGTGGGGAAAAACCTGAATTAAACCAGCAATCCTGGCCCTGTGAGGCAGCAGGTACACACTGCACCATCCTGCCACCTTATACTGACTTCATTTAGAATAATTTGTTATCTAGTGAGACTTTTCAAGTCAGATATACATATTCTACTAATATACATTTACGTTTATGGCGTTTAGCAGATTATCCAGTGCGATTTAAAAGACTGCTTAGTCTGCTTATCCAAAGCTAAGCCTGGTAGACCTGAATTCAAGCTACTTTGAGCTATTCTACAGCTGGAACCTAATAAACGTTACAAGTAAAAGTCCTAGAACCCAAGTGTTCCTAAAGTATACAAAACCAGTGAGGAACAAGAGACAGGAAATACAATAACCGCTATAAGAGCGGTAACAGCTTTGAGTTTGTGCTTATTCAAGTGCTCTCAAGAGGTTCAGTTGGTGTTTGAAGATGTTCAGTGCCAAAACCGAGAAAGGTCTGGATGCTTGTGTCCTGCACCCATACATCCTGGATGACGTTGGGTTGAGTTGAGCCGTACTTAAAGCACAAAGGGCTCTGGGTACGCATCAAGCCTTGACCATTGCCATCAGGGGGTGGGGAGGTTTTGTATCTGATGCAAGCTGCTACAGGAAGCCAGTGAAGGGTGCGCAGCAGCAAAGTGACATAGCTGAACTTGGGAAGGTTGAATACATGATGAGAGACTGCACAAGTACCTGGATGGCCACCCTTGAGAGAAATGGTTGAATAGAAATCTGCATGACCAGGTCAGGTTAGCAACATAAGCTGTGAAAGACAGCTGATCATCTACAACTACTCCAAGGCTACGTGCTTCTGAAGAAGGAGTGATCATGGAGCTCTCAAAGGCAATTGAGAGATCACAATGAAGACCCGGCACGGTGGCGCAGTGGATAGCGCTGTCGCCTCACAGCAAGAAGGACCCGGGTTCGATCCCCGGTGGAGGCGACCTGGGAAATTTCTGTGTGGAGTTTGCATGTTCTCCCTGTGTTTGCGTGGGTTTCCTCCGGGTACTCCGGTT
>JANCOA010000001.1:22057708-22070654 GCA_024363135.1 Leptodoras oyakawai | reverse complement strand
AATTTTTTTAGAAGGACCTGTATAAACACTGCAAATGCAGTACATTCATACTCACTCCAAAAGCCCAGAAGCCAAACACGATGACAATGAAGTCCACCACATCAGTGAGGAACATCAAAGCATAGACATCTGTGGCAGCTCGGTACTCAGCATGCAGGATGTTGTGGATGAACGTCTGTGCCGGTTTATAAACATTCCTCACGCTGAAAGAGAGGAAAGAAAAGAGGGAAGTGGATACACTGTATTCAAGGGTTTCACATTTAAAAATGCAGTTGCTTTAAAGCAGAACCTTAACTGAGCCAATCAACACAGATTAATTGAACGAGAATGTTACTTACGCAGACATGAAAAAGCCTTTGAGTTTTTCACCAAAAGCCTTTAGCTTTTTACGGGCTTCCTTTCTACGCTGGCCCTTGGTCTTCTTTTTCTTCTTGCTTTCTTTTGCTGTGGCATCTTAGATAGATAAAAGGCTAATTTATTTTTCTTATGAAGTAAAACATACAACTTCAAAGTGTTGTGCACTGTTTTCCTTTACCCCAAATCTAGTCTCTTTAGATTACCTTTGTCTGAGGATTTCTTTTTGCGGAATCGCAGAAATCCACCCTTTTTCTTGGGTACTTCAGGTTCAGGTGTTATTTCTGCATTTTGGGTCTCCTCGGGTTCGGTCTGGTTTTCTGTCTTCATGTCTGTTTGAGGTTTGGCCTCATCAGTTTCAGCTGCTTTGTCCTCTGTCACCTCTTCAGCTTTCTTCTGCTTCTCCTCTGTACTCTTCTCCTCCAGAGGCCCGTCCTGGTCCCACAGCCCGTAACGCTGATGGGGAAAGACCCAGACACTCTGAACTAACATAGACCCAAATACATGACTGTATAGTTCCTGAGATTAGAGATAACACATCGCAGGATTGACAGTGAGAAGGGATCAGGGTACCTGGAGCAGAGAGCGGTGGAAGAAAAGAGCCAGTAGCTGTAGCAGGTCATAACGGATGTAGTTGTCAGTTTTCTCCAGACCCAGGATCCGTGGAGGAAAGTAGGGCTTGTTCTCGTTTAGTTTCATCTCATATTCACTGTTCCAGGGGAAAAAGCCAAACTGGAAGAGGTACTTGACTACCACCATGATCTTGGAAAGAGAAGAACAGAAAGACACTACATCTTATTTACTCACATCCAGTGCAAAATAAATACTAAATGCTGAGATGTTTTAAATCAAAGTAAAATAATGGACTGGGTTATCACTCTTCCTTCACAACAAAGCACTTGAGGGACTGAAGGATCTTCTAACCAGTGACTGAAACCTCATTCATTCATTCATTACACAGAAACGAGTTCATTTATTAAATCATACATGGATGATTTGAGAACCAGAGTCCAGACTGACCAAAAATACAACCCTCCTCTGATACAACCCTATAAAACATTTTCATATCCACACCTCTGTGTAAACAATGGCAGTCATCCAGAACCTCTTAGAGGGCCGTGGCACTGACAGCATAGCCCACAGGAAGATGAGGACGGGCAGCACCAGTGATATGACAGAGGCTGTGACCATGTTGTTCAGCACAATGATGAAGTAGCACACGAGCTCAGAGTGAGCAGCCGCCACATTACACAGTGCAAAGATGAGTTTAAGCACCCGGTTCTGGGAGTTGTAAAACTCTCTACTCTGTACCAGCTCCTCAATAGCATAGGGCCTAGAACAGAACAAACACGGGTCAACATATGCATACAAGTCTGTATTTTTAGTTTAAGTTTTAAAATGTTAAAATAAAGTTGCACTCTAGAATAGCCAACAACTCAAAATATCCTGTGGGTTAAAAAACTGGAATAAAAACAATATATATTAGATATAACAATATAATAAGATATTGTATTTCTCTCAAAAGTGGCATGTTTTGTCATTACACCTGTCCAGAACGTAATGAGAATTATTAGTATTATTTTCCCCCCAATTTTCTCCCTAATTTAGTCATCTCCAATTCCCACCAATCAGTGCTTCCCCCCATGTCACACGACGAGCTGCCGGTCAGGGAGGGCTAAGCCATCACATGCTTCCTCCAAAACACGTGACGCAAGCTGTCGCTGCCTCTTTTCAAACTGCTGCTCATGCAATGTCCGGGAGTGGTGTAACACACTTGGATGAAAGCGCTCCCACCTACCTTTTGTAAGCATGAGCTCAGAGACACCTGTAACTGGACAGTGTCGCTCTGATTGACATGGGAGAGAGCGTATGCTGCCCCTCCCACCCTGAGAGCACGGCCAATCTTGCTCTCTGATCTCCCAGCTATGGGCAGCTATAGCATCACCCAGATTCAAACGAGCGATCTCTGGATGATAGGGTGAACATATAGGGATGATAGGGTTGCTGTTTCATCTCTCGGGAGCATGGGGAATGATTTTTTTTAAATGTATTCATTACAATTCAATATTATCATCTTCAAAATATGATCCTTGTGAATGCACACAATGCCACTGCCATTGTTGGTAGCTGAGCTTCAAATCGCCAACTGTGACATTTGCATTGATCCAGTGACAAGGTGCTTCAGTAGGATTTCACAAAAACTAATTAAAAAGGGTTCTACTATTTATCCCACTCTAATTGACCTTGAACCAGCATCCCCATACTTAAGCCCTCCACAGAGCACAGGAATGCCATTCTCATTAATTTCCGGACAGACCTTATACGTATTGGGGTGTCCTACCTGTCTGCGAGCAGTTCACTGGCTGTTCTGGATTTCCGTTGGTGTCGTGGGTAGTGTGTTTCTGACTCCAGCTCTATAGTGGGCTGGGAGCACAGGGTCATGCTGCTGTGGACTCGTGGATCTTCAGACTCAATGATGTCCTCTAGCTCATCAGCACTACAGAGAGAGGAGAAGGTCAGACAACTACCAACAGTTTGACAAAATGTAGAATTACAAAATATAAGATATTGTGGCTGACAAGGTGTTTCTAGTTGCCCAGGTGTGCCCTGTTAGGCTGATTATTTAAACAATAAATAGCACTGAATGTCTGCTCTTGGTTTGAGCCCAGGGTTTCATCTATGAAGATTGCATTTGTTAAAAAGGATAAGCCAACATGAAGACCAGTTAGGTGTCAATGAGAGAAAAGCATGCTGAGAAAAGAGGAAAAATCAATCAGAGCCATTGTGCAAGCATTGAGCATAGCCAAAACAACAATCTGGCATATTTTGGTCTCAATCCCAGTTTTGCCAGTGTGTCACAAAAACGAAATTAGGCTTGTTGTTCCAATACTTTTGGAAGACACATTTACATTTACAGCATTTGGCAGACATCCTTATCCAGAGTGAATTACATTTATTTTATTTATACAGCTGAGCAGTTGAGGGTTAAGGGCCTTGCTCAAGAGCCCAGCAGTGGCAGTTTGGTGGGATTGGGATTTGAACTCATGACCTTCCAAGCAATTGTATTAGGAGTAATATGGCATAGCGTAGATGAGACCCACCTGGCAGTTTGGTCAAGAAGGTCTGTATCGGTCTCATCTAAACACGTGTCCAAAGTGAGGCTTTCACTGTCCTCAGACAGCTGGTCATCCGTGGGCTCGCTTGCAGGACCCTACATGGCACACAGTATTTCATTCCATAAAGATTACATTCTATAAAAGTTTAGCCATGACAGCCCACAGCCTTTTCATAACCAATGCACTTTATTGTGTTTTCTATTGTACAAAATCATCAAAAGTTCACCCCACTGCATGTGTGTGGATGGGATGACCACAACTGTGTGGTATTTGTGCAGGGTGTATCATGCCTGACCTGGCTGATGTTGTGGATGAGCAGGTAGCGTTCCTCACACAGGACAGTTGATGTGTTCACGTATTGCTTGGTGAGCAGGTTGAGCCACAGAGTGATGCTGTCCACCATCGCCAAGCACAGCACCCACAGAAACTTCAGAACATCCAGGATCCGCTGCACTGTATCACTGCCAGAACCTGCAGCAGCATCAGATGTAATGAAAATTACATGATACATACTGTGATGCATTACAACACAACCTGCAGCATGAACCACCTCTATTATTACTCTCAGCAGCAAGTCATTTAGTATTAAAATCTCATATCTTCCTTCATGTTCCTTCTTCAATAATATCATTTGTTAAGTGTTTGAAATATAGTGAATATTATTTTATAGTTTTAAACAGTAAAGCTGTATTGGTACTTTTTTCAAACAAACACCATATTCAGAATTTCATCATTTAGGTTATGAATTATCTCTTCCTCATGAATCATGACTAATATTAGCATGGAATATAAGTGTCAGATTCAGATACAGATTTTCTAATGCTAATTTAGAGTTGAGCACTTACCTGACTCTCCTTCCTCCTTCACATTCTCCTCTTCTTTCTTAGGGGTCTTTTCCTCAAAGACAGGCTCTGCCTCCTCAACATCACCTGAGTAAAGAAAATAAAGTAACTGAGAATGTAGCCAATGGAATTATATACAAGTTGATATCTACAGCTGAGTTCAGAAGTTTACACTCATGACGACACTTTTGGGCTTTCAGTGAGTTCTTTGAACTGTTCCTTTTTTTGGGCAGAATGAGGGTACAATATATTTTTGAACAGATAGAATTTGGTGCACAAAATTGTGGGGGGGTGGGGGGGGGTGGGGTTGTGTTCTGAAATCAACACAGGGTTAAAAAGTTAGGTAGCTCCTTTGTGCCCACATAAAAGGGGTTTGTTTGACAGCACTCATTGGATTGACCACTATACAGTACAATGGGAAAGTATAAGGAGCTCAGTGCAGATCTGAGAAAGATGGCTGATCGTTTATTATTATACACAAGTCAGGAATGTCTCTTGGAGCCATTTCTAAAGAACTGCAGATCAATCAATTCTGTGTAAGTTACTGGGAGGTGTAGCCAAACTGTCAGCCTCAGCCAGAGGAAAACGGTTTGGATGATCAGAAACAACGCAAGAACCTCCTCTACATCACAGGCCTACCATGAAACAGAAGCTGCTGGAACACCAGTGTCACTGTGTATAGCCAAGAAAGTTTTACAGCACCATGGACAGACATTCTGACATCCAAAAAAGAAGCGCCTGCTCCTAAATCAACACATTTAAGCTTGACTACAGATTGCAGCTGACCACAAGGCCTTCTGGAGGAAGCCTGATGACCAATTGAGACAAAGATTGCAGAGCTGTCTGACCAGAAGGATGTTTGTTGGAGTAAAGGCATGGTGATGGTAGCATCATGCTTTTACTGCCAGTTGAACTGGAATCTTGAAAAAAGTGGATGGAATAATGAAGAAGTAAATCTACCTCATAACTTCAGCATAATCTCAAACCATCGGCTAGACAGCTGAAACTTGGACGAATATGGGTGACTCCAAAAACACATCAAAGCTGGTTGTGGAATGGATAAACCAGGCCAACAGCCTTCCCAAAGTCTTGACCTCAGCCCTATTGAGACTGTGGTTAAGAGTTCAGTATGTGCCCGGAAACTTAACTCTACCAGTTCTGCCAAGACGAGTGGTCAAATATCCAATTGGAATTCTTTGCTGATGGCTAACAAAAGCAACTAGCCAAGATGCAACCCACTAAGGGACAATAAACCAAATATTAGGTGTGCTGTATGTATGTTTTTGACCCTGTATGTACAAATTTATTTATTATTGTTCTTTTTTTCTATTAAAGGTGTACATATTGTACACTCATCCTGCCCCAGAAAAAGAACAGCAGGGGCGGGCGGCTCAGTGGTTAAGGTGTTGGGTTACTAAATAGAAGGTTGGGGGTTCAAGCCCCAGCACCACCAAGCTGCCACTGTTGGGCCCCTGAGCAAGGCCCTTAACGCTCAGTTGTATAAATGAGATAAATATAAGTCACTCTGGATAAGAGTGTCTGCCAAATGCCATAAATGTAAGGCAGGGGTGGCTCAGTGGTTAAGGTGTTGGGTTACTGAATAGAAGGTTGGGAGTTCAAACCCCAGCACCACTGAGCTGCCACTGTTGGGCCCTTGAGCAAGGCCCTTAACCCTCAACTGCTCAGATGTACAGTATAAATGAGATAAATGTAAGTCACTCTGGAAAAGGGTGTCTGCAAAATGCCGTAAATTAAAAATTAAATTAAATTAAACATTTCAAAGAAATCCCCAAAAGTCCAACATTGCCACGATATTCATGTCCAAGATGAGTGCAAGTAAACTTCCGACTGCACCTGTATAATACTTCTGACTAGAATGAAGGAATGTAATGATGCAGAACTGTTATAATCAAAGTGCAGCTTAAGCTTATTGGCATAATGTTAACTAGTCACTGATTATCCAATAGTCATATAAGAAACACTTAACACTAAACCTGAATACACCACTGCAAAACTCTCTGTATCAATAAAAGAAATACTGATTATATAAAATAATACTGATTTATACTCTTTCAGTGCTCTTACACATTTCCAATACAATGTGTATATTTATATGCTTGTCATGCATAGCTGTTATGCTATTTAAACTGTTTATGTACAGCATTTTATGATATTACTGTGATGTGATTCTTTTTTATTATTAAGTCGTAATGAAAATTCGGAATGGAGATTGTGGTCGTTTATGATGATGATGATGATGATGATTATGATGATGACGTGTGGTCTTACCTGAGGCCTGTGAGCCAGTCAGACGCCTCTTTTTCTCCAGTCTCTGTTCTTTCTGTCTCTTCTGCCGCTCTCTTAGTACCTGTTTTGCACTGGTCACCCATGCCTGATATGCCAACTGTAGCATCACGCACACACACACACACACACACACACACACAGCATAAAGCAGCCTTATACACAAAAGGAAATGATGCACTTGACTGTAACTGTTATATCAACATTATCTGCTTGGTCTGTGTGTGTGTGTGTGTGTTACCTGAAATGGAGTCTGTTTATGATGTTTCTGCTCCTCTTCTAAGACATCCTCATCCTCACTGTCTGATTCAAACAGGTAGTAATCCCCAGAATGCAACACTAAAAGATACACACGCAGACATACAGTTCATACTGTAGCCCTGTTCACACCTGGTATTTACATCCATCCTGCTCATGTTCAGATCGCAAGTGGTCACCATTAAGTGCAGGTGTGAACGGGTCATATTACATCTTGAAGACGAATTGAGATCTGATCGTTCAGATCACATCTGGACACATATGACCACATTCTTTTAGCAGAATGTGTTCTGGGCCACATTGAAGGACCACCTACTCAAGCGACGTCCTCTACTTTGAATTTCTGCACGGGAAGTGCATTAATGCCTTCCTTTGGTTAAAAACACCACCACATTTGGTCTTTGAAACAGAAACGATGCTGTGCTATAGAGTGAAGAAGTGAGATCTGATCAGTATCAGATGTATTCTAATGCCAGGTACAAACCGACGTTCTTGGAACTGTCCACTTGAGATCTAATCACCCAGAATACATGTTAATGCCAGGTGTGAATGGGGCCTGAGTGTCTGAGTGATTAATGATAAATGAGAATAATGAGTGACTGAATAAGTGATAAATGAAGTGAATGAGTGAGGAGTGATAAAGTGGATCTAAAACATCTACACACCCTTGTTAAACCATGTCTGAACAGTTCATAGACTGACATCTTTTATAACTCAGAACGTGGCAGTGTTCAGAATCGACCAATCATATTTAAATTCATGTTCAATACTAATCAGTAAACACCTTCCATCAATTAAAGTGACTGATTAATCTCAGATTAAGTACAGATGATTTTCCTGGCATCTTTTTGGTAACATCCAGCTGGAAAAGCCATCAAAGAAGCAAAAACGAGCTTACAGAACAGATACAGGATCTCAATGTTAAAATATCAAAATATCAATCAGGAGAGGGTTACAAAAAATTCCAAGGCACCATGGAAGACTGTAAATAAATACAATATTCAACAAATGGAGAAAATATGAACAACAGAAACATTATTAAGAATATGACGTCCCTCTAAAATTGATGAGACTTCTATAGGTCTATAGCAACATTAAAAGAACTGTAGTCATTTCTGGCAAGTGCTGGTTGATCCTTACATAAGGATGACAAAAATCTCCTGAATTCATCATATGTCTGAGCTACGGTTAGGGGGGCTAGACTGAAACCTTTTTAACCCCTTGGTTTATGTTTGCAAAAAAATATACCATGTGGAATAATCTGTTATGGTCTGATGAGACCAAAATTTGGACATTTTATCAAAAAATATGTTTGCTGCAAAAAAAAAACCCCAAAAAACATCCCAAAAGAACACCATGGTGAAGCATGGAGGAGGCAGCATCATGCTCTGGGGTTTCAATGAGAGTAGAGGGAATAAGGAATTGCTTCAAATACTGGTTTATTTTAGCATAAAATCTTATGGCTTTGCTAGGAAGGAAGAATGCCAAAATATCGCCAAGTTGTGACATGGCAAACTGAATGAATGTCAGCCGTGATAAAATCTAAAGGTCCTTAGTTTAAGGGTGTGTTTCAATTTGCTGGTATTTCGCAATTTGACAATAAAGCAAGAAAAGATTCTGGTGTGATTTATCCGACATGCCATTTTACAAAAGAGTATAGACTTTTTATACCCAGTGTAGATTGCACGAATGTGTAGGGATTATCTAAGATGCTTCAGCATGTATGAGGAATATGATAAGACGTGCGTGTACCAGTTGCGTGGTCTATCCATGGACGGTACCACTCCTTTTTCTTCTTCCTCTCCTTCCTCTCTTCCTGAGACTCTGCGTGAAGAAGATATGGCTGTTATCTTTATATCCGGTGCCTATTTTGTTTTTTGTGATTACACACACATGCTGCGTGTTGCATTTTTGTCTAATAGCGTTGTAAAATATGACATAACATTTTCCAGAACAAAGCGTATACCACCCCTGCTGAAATGTACTGACTGACGAAATGTTTATCGCACAGTCCAGAGCAGTTAAGCTTTAACGAGCTGCTGTGGTGGATCTGGATGATGTCATCACAGGCATCAGCACAGACTGACACCACATCTGTAGGCACTACTTGAATGGGTTTTTGCTTACTATGAGGAATCAGCTGCTTGTGTAGCACATCTGGCATTACAAAATAATTTTTACAGCCTGATACTTTTACTAGAGGGGTCAACAAACCTCCAAAAGGTATGGGCTGCAGCTTTAGGTCTAACACAGCTGAATTAGGTGGGAGTGAATGCACACCTGACGGCTGCTGCTCTCGTTCGGATAGCTTCCGTCCCTCTTTATAGCGCTGCTGCTTCTCACGGATCCGTTGCATCCTGAGGGGACGTGTGAATGTAAAGAGTGACTGTAGTGTAGTAATGGAACATTTGTATTTCATTTTTTCATCAAAATAAGACTAATATCCTATAATATAGGATATATTAAAACCACACAACTAGGTTCATAAGTCAGAGTTACCAGTTACCAGTGAGTGAGCAAGAATGTTTCCAGGGTTGCAGTGCTTACCACTGAGTATGTTATTAATTATTTAAACTAGCAATGAGAGTGTGTTTGTGTGCTCTAAGGGAAAAAGCATCTGTATAGAACAGTAACTCACGAGCTTTTCAGCTGTTGAATGGATTTTTTCTCGGTCTGCTGATAAAAACGCACGTTCTTTAGAATGCTGGCGTTGAACAGCTCGAAACCCCTGTTCACACAAAATAACAGTTAGGACACTCAGAGGAAATACATCGCCCTACTATAGAGAAGAGAGTGGATGAAAGGTTGTTATTATTACTGCTAGCATTAACAGTCCAAGCAAAAATGTTTCAACAATGCTGCCAGGTTAAGCAGCTGAGTGTGACTACACCAGGTCCCCCTCTTCCAGCAGGGGGCGCACTCACCGCGATGCCTGCTGCGCAGACGCCTGCAGATCTGCAGTCACGTGCAAAAAGTAGAAGCTGATGAAGACTCTCCTCTGCAGTAGGAGGAAGAAGAAGCAGATGCTGTCCCAGATGATGCCCGCCTCCTCAATAGGCAAACTGCACTCCTTATCACTCAAGGATTCAGCTGTGTAGACGGAGACACACACACACACACACATACACACACACACACACACACACACACGTAACCATTCAGCACATTTCTCAGCTCATAATCAGATCTGGCAACAAAATGCTGAAACTGAATGGGATACGAGTTTTGTTTCCAATTTAACATCTATTTATTAGTTATTTAATTAAGAAACAGTAGAAATCATACAGGAATCAAAAGCGGATAGAGGGGAAAAATAAAAGAAAGACATATTTAAGGAAAAAAGAAAAGAAAAAAGAACAAAAACAAAAGTAGTAGTAATAATAATAATTATTGTTTCTTCTTCTTATAATAATAATAACAACAAAAACAATAATAATAATTATTATTATTATTAATTTATTTTAAAATTATATATCAAATAGAATAAAAGCTACTGTGCATGGGTATTATGTATATCCCATCAAACATATAAGCCAATTAGAGTGTAACTAAGTAACTATGAGGATATTTACTGCCTCTACAACACAACTAGTCGATAAAGGGTTGGCAAGTTTAACTAGAGAGGTGCATTTCCTGAAGAAAATGCAAGTGTGATTGCAGCGAAGCAGTGACGTTAGTACCAGCACCATTCGCTTTAGTGTGTGTGTGTAAGCACATAGTTTGTGACTCATGATTGTGTGAGTGAGTGCGTAGTTTGAGTGTGTGTGTAAGCATATAGTATCTGGGAGTGTAAATACAGTTGATCAGACTGGTCACAGTGTGTATACAAACTGTTATTCAAGCAGAAGTACAGATGACAAAAAATTAGAAACTGAAATGAAAATCAATGGAAGTGGATGGGAAAAAAGGGGGATAAAAACAAGTGTGGAAGGTAAACAAGTGCACGGATCCCTTAGCCTTATACAAGTGCACTGATCCCGACTGTGGCGGATGTTTTAGAGTTGGAATGGTGTCGATACTTAAAATTGCAGCAGTTGAAATCCAGTCAAAACTACTCTGACAACTCCTGACAGATAACAATAGTGTGATCGCCTACTGCCTACTGTAATCACACTAATTACGAATGTAACTTCCAAAACGGTTCAGCTATCATTAACTTACATAATGGGAATGGCTGAAGACTTAACTCCACAATGATTATTATTAACAAGTCAGTTTCAATGTGAGTAAAATCGAATATTATAACATCACCTAGATTTAAGATACATTATCTGTCTAGTTTATTAGGAACATCTATACAACTGCACGTTCACGCAAATATCCAGTTGGCTAATCATGTAGAAGCAGGGAAATGCTTATAATCATGCAAATACAGGTCAAGAGCTTGGGTTAATTTTCACATCAAACATCAGAATAGGGGGAAAAAATATGATCCCAAATTTTGACCATGGCAGTAATTTGAGGCTTATTGTCTGCACAGGCTGCCAAAAACCAGTTTCAGTGAAGCTGTACCCACTGTAGCCTCAAAATAACATTTCTGTCTGACAGGAGTGGACCGCACCTGCTCTGGTAGTTCATCGAAACGATACACATGCTGAAATGCTTTTCCGCTCACCACGGTAGTAAAGAGTGACTATTTGAGTTACCGCAGCCTTCCTGTTACCTCTATCCAGTTTGCCTATTCTCATATGATCTCTCTCATCAAGATGTTTCAGTTCTTAAACTGCCACTTAGTGGTAATGTGTTGCTTTTCACACTATTCTCAGTTAACTCCAGACAAGGTGTGGAAATATCAAACCCCCTGTCTGGCACCAGCAACCACGCTACTGTCAAAAGCTTTTTCCCTCTTCATTCTTAACCTGCATCTGCATGAATTTATGAATTGAACTGCTGCAACATGATTGGCTTATTGAATAAGCTGGATGGGGAGTGTCTGTTACAGGTGCAAACTGTGTGTGTAGACCTCAAGCTTAAGCCTGTTTCATACTAGAGCACAATTTTCACCAAGTATTCACAAGCCTAAGAGTCCTAAGTATTTGTTGAAGACCACTTAGCTGCAAAGCACCACTTAAACAAAGAGACATGCAAACCGAACTGCCAACCTGACCTAACTATTCCTCTGACTGTGAGATAAATAGGAACCTCTATGGTGCCGAATTTTTTCGTTTTCAAAATCACTGGGTCTTCAGCATGCCATATACAGCAACACGCTCTAGAAATAAAAAAGTTTAGCCACAGCATGCTTTATTTCAATTCCCTCTGCATCATTACCGCCTGCCTATTTCTTCACGGGGCTAGAGGAGATTGTGGTCTTCGTAGTGAGGTTTGCACTGCATGCATGAATTAGATGAATGGACCATTGAAGGAAATGAAGCCAAACGTGGAAACATGCCTGAAATATTGCTCACTTTAGCTGCTCCAAAACATCAAGCTTTTAATTCTTGGAAGCATGTCACATTATTCCAACAAAATCAATAATTATATTATTATAATAGCTCTCCGCACATATGAATACAGCTATGCATACACATATATTACACTCAAGGGATGAAAGTACGCAAACAGAATCAGAATTCTCTTCTACTGGTCTAGCTGGCACAGGCTGTCCAACATTCAACAGTCTTTTAAATATTGGGCAATGGCAAGCTCCCTGTAGTGATAAACCCTGGCAAATAGCGGCACAAAAGATTAAATTATGCGAAAAAAGATTTGCATGTTATCAACACTCAAGCAAATGTGGTGCATTGAAGTAAATATAAAAACTCTGATTACTGCTCTTCACCTGTGACAGATCAGATGCTAAAATGACAAATTCGGTGTACGCGTTAACCACAAATCACACTTTAACCTTAAAAACATACTTTACATTGAGCACCGTTCATATGAATTAGTCCAACGTGCCATCTTCAAATTTCATTTTATCTCTGTCTACAGAAAACCTATAGACATTTATACACCGTTTATTAATAAACGGGGGCTTAGGAGGGGAGGGGGGTTAGGGTGTTAGGGGTAGAATGTGCATGTGTGTGTGTAATTAGATCATCTGTTCAGTTCAGGGGGAAAAATAAATAG
>JANCOA010000001.1:21984766-21994936 GCA_024363135.1 Leptodoras oyakawai | reverse complement strand
CCCACCCGGGGATCGAACCCGGGTCCTTCTTGCTGTGAGGCGACAGCGCTATCCACTGCGCCACCGTGCCGCCCAATATATTATAAATATAATAATAAATATAATAATATACAAAATAATATATTTTTAACTAAGTTAGGTTGCCTGATTGCTTTTCAGCCTGTGAAAGTGGAAAGACAACGTAAAAAAAAAAGTCTGTAATTTTTTTAAACCCCTTGAATAAAATCTACACTTCAATTCCATCTTGGAGTGGTTTGTTTCAAATCCAGACAAAAAAGACGTCGTCGCTGTCCAAATACTTATGGACCAGACTATAGCTACTGTAGGACTGAACTGATTCATGACTCATTCATTAACGTGTGTTTCTTATTTAACTTTGTTTTTGTTTTTTGGGTTTTTTTACTGTCGTCAAACTGGAGTCGATTGAATTGATTTTTAAGCAGGAACCTTTTTTTTTAACCAAGAACCATTTTTTAGGTGCTTGGTGAAGTTCTTCTGACATTTTGATAGCCTCATTTAAATATCCACACAGAGAAAAGAGGAAATAATGCAGACATGCATCAGTGTATGGATAGTTTGATGATATTCTGCGTCAGTGAGATATTTTTTGGTCTTCTCCAAACGGCACAAACGGTACAACAAAAAGGTTTTTGCTCCGGGCGAGAAGGTTCCTATTGCTCCAGTTTCTCAGGAACTCATGAGCTTCTAAATCACATTTACTAAAATTACCTGCCGACACTAAAGCCCTAGACTTGACTGCAAGGTCTCCACGTCCACGTTTCTGATGATCAATATGTATTTTCACTATCTGAATAATTTAAGATGGTCAGATTTATTTATAACATCATACCATGATATTGAAAGCATGCGGTATATCGACTGTGCGACGACGACCCTTATGACACACTCTTGAGCAGGAATTCAATTAACAGACATGATGGATGGAGAGAAGCATTGGAAACATCAATAACCCTCTGCCTCATGAACACACCGGCAGTATGGAAATGTGTGTGTGTTTCTGTTCCCTGTTCTTTATGGTACACTGCCTGAAGCTATTGTCACACCTCCTCGGCAAGACTGCAGGGTATCTATATCTGTGTGTGTGTGTGTGTGTGTGTGCGTATACGGGTTGCAGCAGGAGGCAAGAAGAGTGTTCTCAATAATTTGGTGCATGGAGGAGGGTACTGGGGCAATTCTATGCATGGAACTGGTCCTCTGACACACACACACACACACACACACACACACTTCAGTTCATCCCTTCACCCTGTAATCTTTTTTTCACTACACAGTGATTTAGGGGCATAGAACACATGAAATCTCAGCAGACTCAGGCAAATAAACCCTCAGCATTTACCGAAGAAGAAGCTGAAGCTCTATCTGTTCATAATACAGCAAACATGAAGCTATACTATAAATTACACTTGCAAGGTTGTGTCTCAATCCTGACCTTGGAGTACAACTGCCCTGCACATTTGAAAAGGCAGACAAGCTAATGGCAGCCAACTGAATGCCACTGCAACTAAATACAACTGACAAAACAGGTTTTTTTTTATTAAAGGAGACATATTAATGGAAAAAAAAAAACTTTTTCAGGTTTTGTGCACATATAAATTTTGTTGGGTCTCTGGAGTGCCTAGCAACCCACAAACTTTGAAACATGAAAGGTAAATGCTCTGTTCAGAATCTGTACTGTCATGACCAATACAAACAAACTCTTTGGAATGGATACCACCTCCATCTGGATATCTTGAGATGGCTTGAGAATCACATTTGTGAAGGGGACAGAACAGCTGAGTGGATAAACTTTATTTTTGATGGCAAGCCTAAACATACTCCTCAAGCCTCTAGCAGCAATTAAAGCCTAAGTATCGACATTCAAAGTAATGGAAGACAAAACATTTCTTGTACTCCACATAGATCATAAACCCATGAATATAAAAATGACTCATTACAATCGGTAACAAATGCAAACATTATAGGATTTTTTTTTATCAAGAAAAAATGGCCAGTCTTGATCTTGATGCATTCAAAAAGGCGGATGCGTTGAACTATGCGTTGACCTCAGTCCCAACAGCCAAGACGGCATCTATATACTATGAATACAGGCACACCCGATGCCAGAGGGGGGTGGAGTGAGCAGTGGCTTATCATCATTTTAACCAACAGTCATTGAAATTGAGCATTTGGAAAGAGACACGGTGTAAAGAGAGCTGTAGTTTTTCATCCACATGGTATTTTGACCAAATAATGTCACTTTATGGGAAAATGGTCCCCTTTTAAAACCTGCTTTTATGATGGTCATCTAAAAGCCACCAACAGGAGGACAACAAAGGATGACATTCAAGTCAAAAGACAGCAAATACATGTCAGTAGAACGTAACCATGGCAATGAACAATATCTCAAGCGCCCATTTGAGAAGGTTTGTTTATGTAAACCTACTTTCTGCATGAAACCAGACTGTACTGACTGATGACGCGGATTTTCTTTAATGGCAGGTTTATCATTAGAGGATCTTTGTGGTATAACCTG
Source organism: Leptodoras oyakawai (assembly GCA_024363135.1). Lineage (NCBI taxonomy): Eukaryota > Metazoa > Chordata > Actinopteri > Siluriformes > Doradidae > Leptodoras > Leptodoras oyakawai. The sequence goes on along the minus strand of JANCOA010000001.1, from coordinate 21,992,403 downwards.
ACATGCAGTTACCCTGCAATCTGTTAAAGAATTATACAAGTTTATTTGAATCATAATGTAGTGTGACAAGTAATAATCTTAAAAGACTTCTGTAATCAATCAATGGTTCTTTAGTATATAAATTGAATCAGTTGTGCTGGAGAAACACCAACACTGCCAAAGGTTTGTGGACACCTGAGCAATCACATCCATATGTGCTTTTGACAAATCTCATTATAGTCCCTCTTTGTGGTTGGAATAACCTCCACTCTTCAGGAAAGGCTTTAGGCCACTATTTTGGTGTGTGGGGATTTGCTCATTCATCCACAAGAGCATTAGTGAGGTCAGGCGCTGATGTAGGGTGATGAGGCCTGGTGTACTGTCAGTGTTCCTGCTCATCCCAAAGGTGTTCAGTTGGGTACTCAAGTTCTTCCACTCCAGCCTTGGACATCAATTCTTCATGGAGCTTGTGCATAAGAGCATTGTTATGCTGGAACCAGTTTGGGTCCCTCACTTCCAGTGAAGGGAAAGCATAAAGCTACAAGAGGATTATTTTTTTAAAACATTCCATACTAAAATGATCAATAAAATGCTGTATAGTACAATGATAGGAACATGTACTGTTAATAATGGGATAGAGTGAAAATAAAAAGCAATATGGCAACTAAATGGTGGAGAGGGTGACGAGTATTTTAAATAAATTAGTATTATAATTGATTAATACTTAATAATAATATCATGTACAACTGTAGTTATTATGCTTAGGGCCAACACAAGTAAAGAAATACCACTGGCTAGAAAGCAAAACATGTCATCTTATAGTCCTTATACCATACACATGACCCAACAATCTTTCTAGCCGGCCTCTGGCCTCGCACCAGTGGAACCACAATAAACCATTTTCATATTTCATTTTTCACCCCTATGATTTCTGACAGGAAGGAGCATCGGATGCAAAGCACTTACTCTGTGAAATTTCTCATTTCGCACTTCAGTGACCCTCATAGGCCTTCGAGAGGAATGCACCCACATGAACGATACTATTAAGCCATCATTTCAACCACATTTAAGTGCAAAGAAACCAGCAGGGAAAACCTGGTTGTTTTAAAGACTCCTTATACTCATGTAATCCAAAATCATCCAAATCAATTTCAACAGCGCAGCTTCTTTGAATTACAGTGGTGTCGTGCAAGACAGCGGTTCAGGGATCAGAGGCCAAGGCTGAATTCTGAAGCCGTCTTTTAAGCCCACCTCCCTCCCTCCCAAAAAAACACATTAACCACAAGGACTCCTCTCCAAGTGTCCCTTGGTCGCTAGAACAATCGATAAGACAGCTCACAGGCAATCAGCCACCATTATTTGTGAAGTTCCACTCCAGTTCACATGAGCTGATAAAAGAGGTACCTATTGATTCAGCGGCCCTCCAGGAGAGGGCAATTTAAGCAGCCGATGGGGCATAAAACAAACTCGGGGGAAAAAAGACCTAGGACAGAGCTGGTTCTGAGGTCTACATGTTGAATGTCATTCAAGGAATAGGACAAAGAATGTGTTTTTATCACACCGTCTCGCTTTCTCTTCTTTTTATCACTACATCAAGCTTGTAGTATAAAGGATGGTGCAGGGACAACAAATGGTTCATGCTCACTGAGGTATGATGACCACATTAAAGATGCAGTTTGTTATTTTTAAAATAGGTTCTAAACCTGTAATAGTGATATTTTAAAGATGAATTTATACACAATAATGCCATGAATACATTTTTAATATTTTATAAATTTACCTTAAAACAACCCCAACGCGCACACACAGACACACACAGACACAGACACACACACACAGACACACACACACACACACACACAGAGATCATGCATAACAGTAAGCCCATTGTGCAGGTTCCTCTAGTTCCACTAAAACAGCTCTAACCATTAAAGCATGGACTCCACAAGACTTCAGAACGTGCACTGTGGTATCCTTTAAATCCAAGGTGGTTTGGTTTGTCCAGACCTGCCGTTTGATGTCCTGACCCAGTTGTATAGCCTTCACAATTTGGCTCTTGTAAAAGACACTCAGATCCTTGCCCATTTTGACAGGTGCCATTGTAACAAGGTAATCAATGTTATTCACTTCATCTGTCAGTGGTTTCATGTTAATGGTATGTATATTCATACATACAGTTGTGGTTGAAAGTGTGGTTGAGTGTACATATACTCATCGTGCCCATGCTGAAAGCTATCACTGCTGAAAGTGCCTGCAATGGGCATGTTGGCACCAGAACTGGGCCATGGAGCAATGCAAGAAGGTGGCTTGGTCCAATGAACCGCATTTTCTTTTACATCATGTAGGATGGCCCGGTGCGTGTGCATCACTTCCCTGGGGAAAAGGTGCCACCAGGATGCACTATGGGAAGAATGGAAGCCAACAGAGGTAGTGTGATGCTCTGGGCAATGTTCTGCTGGGAAACCGTGGGTCCTGGTATTCATGCAGCACCTGCCTAAACATTGTCATACACCAACTACACCCCTTCATGGCAACAGTATTCCCTAATGGTATTGGGCTATTTAAGCATGATAATGCACCCTGACACACTGCAAAAGTTGTTCAGAAATGGTTTGAAGAACATGAAAAAGAGGTCAAGGTCTGTGGGATGTGCTGAACAAACCAATCTGAGCCACAGAGAACCCACTTTCCATCTTACAGAAACTAAAAGGATCTGCTGCTAACTTAGTGCCAGATACCACAGCACACCTTCAGAGGTCTTGTGGAGTCTATTCCTCGAGGGGTCAGAGCTGTTTTGATGGCTCATATGTGCAGGTTTACGTAATGAGACAGTAGAATAGAAAGAAAAAAGTGCAGTTCATTAATCCTGACCTGTTTAAACTCCTCCCACGAGTTGGTCCATGTCCAATAATGCGCCTTGTACAGCCCGACCCGCACTGCCATCATCTCATTGCCACGGTAATAGAAAACAGGCCTGTTGAGTGTGAAATAGGATTGGTGAATGCTGGACAGCCGTGATAAGTCGCCCCATGCTTGGGCACTGCCAACTAACGCTGCCTCTCAGCCTTATCCCATTACGCGCTCAGCAGAACACCTTATCCACTGTGGTGGTCTCTCTCTCTCTCTCTCTCTCTTTCTGATTCTGTCACTTCCTCTGACTGTCTGCCCCTCTCTTTTCCAGGAGCTACAGTTGTTATAAATCCATGGTATATCAGTCCATTCTGATCACCACTTTCTGTGTGTGTACGTATTTGTGCATGTGTGTGTGTGTGTGTGTGTGTGTGTGTATTGGATCACACCTTTCTATTACTGAATTCTTAAAGAGGGTGGAACGCAGATCCAGGCCATCAATGAACCGGTCATCAGGAGCGTTAAGGCCAGCTAGAGCGAGGCTGGTAGTGAAGAGATCCATCAGTGTGCCCAACTGATAGCTCACCTAGAGAGGAAAAAGAACATAGAGTAGAGAAAGACATAGTAAGAAAGAGGAAGTGTAATACATTCCTATCTAATATTAGCAGCACTGAATATAGTTCAGCTCGGTTACTTTGCACTAGAATCAGCAAGCAACTTCCTTATTCTATTCACTCATACTATATTAATAGGTCAGTGTTTTTGTGTTTTTCTTCACTTCAGTATGTAGTATCCTGTAGTCTACACTGTGGTTATGAGACTAATGTTGCTTACAAGTTGTGAAAACTTCATGACTGAAACACTGAACACTCATATCAATAGATGTTATTTGTCTGCAATTTTTGTTTTTTCCCCCTGCACCAATGAGAATCATATTCTTAGGTTGATACAGTAGTACAGTGGGCATTAAAAAAGTCTACACACCCCTGTCAAACTGGCAGGTTTTCATCAAAAATGAACCCAAGATAATCATGTCAAGTCTTTTTCCTACCAAAAATGTGAAAGAGCAACCAACACAATTCAAGCAAACAACAAAGGGAAACATTTTAGATGAAAAAAAAAAAAAACCCCAACAAACTCACATGAGACACAAAAACCTACAACTTGAACAGGGGTGTGTAAACTTTTAATATCCACTGTAGCTGTGAATTCTTTTCACCGTCACCAGTATACCCTTCATAACACAGTGCCTCTGATTTATAAATGAATACAATGAACCAAGAAATGTTTGCTTTGCCATTTGCTTCTTTAGTTTTATACTGGGTCATCAAAACTAAAGTAGCTACAATGCCACCCAAAAATATCCGATTTTCAAATACATCAGTAACATCATGTTGCCCGATGTTCTCAAGGACACATTAGGGCTTACTGTAAACTGTGAGCTTGCACTGTGAACAACAGGTTTGTGTGATATAATAAATCAATTTAATTGCATTCAATTGCATATGATATTATATTACCAGACTTAACAACCTTTACATTTCCAGTTACTGCTGATGAATTGAAACACAACTGTGCACATTAGACAACTCATTTGTAAAAGAATTATACACTATGTTTAATGCATTGCTGTGTGTAGCAGCAGGGGGTGTGTGGTCAAGCATCAGCTGTGAAGATCGAGGAGGTGGGAGGCACCAGCACAAACCGGGGTTTTACACGGTTGCTGAAACGTGGGATGGAGAAGACTCCACCACCACCATGGAAGCCTCTCCACTCGGCAAGATAATCAAGGCCCTCTTTCAAGCTTCAACCAAACCCAACACCAAGCACTCCTTGACCTGCACCACAAGCAACAGCTGTTAGAAGTTATTGCACAGGAGGAGGCCAAGAGCAAGCGAGCACTCCAAAAGCTGCTACAGCCCAGCATATCTCCAGCTGTGTCCCCTGCGCTAGATCCAAATCCAGATCCTACATCCAGATGCAACTTACTAGCAGGTAAAAGTGGTTTGGTGTGGAGGCCCACTGTTGCATTTGCCTTCCTTATGTTCTTCAGACTCACCCATCGGACAGAGGGCTGGGGGATATCACCGGAAGCGCTCGTTAAGGAAGCCAAATACAGCACAATCAAGGAGGAGTGTCTGGACATCAAGCTGGCAGTCTTCACATTCCTAGTGCCATTTTATCTGTTTCACTCACATCCAGCCATTCAAATTTGAGGTGGTCCTCAGATGGTGGTGGCTCCCCCAGTCGGAGTCGGGTAGTAGGGGTACTGTATGTGGCAGCAGAGGCATAGCCAAGCATTAGATGAATGAGGCAGGACAAATGCTTTATGATTCTCACCTGTGTCTTATTACAACAAGCCTATTTCCTCACACGGTAGGGATCTACACTGTGGAATGACCTAAAAATCCACCATCCAGGTGAGTTTTCATTCATGGCTGCACAGACGGTAATATAATTACACCCCACCGTACTCTCCTTAAACCTGAAATGGCAGAGATGCTCATTCATTTCAGTCCGTCAGTTCTCGCCAATTAAATTACCACCATTTCTAATTAAGCAGGGCAAAATCTGTATCACACAAGCGCCCTCAACAACTGCAACAACTCGTGCAGTGATGAGGCTGAAGATGAGGCTGCATATGTGGACTCTCTTTTGCACTGTGGGAAACGGTGCAAAAGCCGAATTCTTTCTTTGAAATCATCATGGCCTTTAGAAAGCGTGATCCGAGTAGGGGACGAGAGGATGAGCCTTGGTGACTCCTGATCATACGAGCTACAACACAACACTGCATGCTCACACTCGTACGTACACCCTCTCCATGAAACCCAACAGGAAAGCACAAAAGGAGTCTGACCATGGGGCCCTGATGTTGTGCATCTCCAGTCCTCTCTAATCTCAGGCTCAGTGTTAATATACACCACACAAATAGCTCTGTAAATGAGGACTAAACACGCCGAGTGTGAGGGAATGAGGGAGGGAGGAAGAGAAAGATAGAAAAAGGGGGAGATGGGACACATTGGAGCTGCAGTTTTATCTCCCTTCACCAGTCGCTGCACAAAATAAAGCTTTATTTTATTTATAAACTTTGAACTATTTTCCGATAAAATGCCATTTTTTCGCCGTCATCCTTGATCTTCCATTCCATTCTCTCCTGAGCGGCCCTTTGAGGGAGACGGCACGCTCACAATCAGATAGCGCTATCAACCCGGAGCAGCTGGCTGTGCTGCGAGCGCACACATACTCGCGCGCGTGCGCGCACACACGCACACGCGCACACACACACACACACACACACACACACACACACACACACACACACACACACACACAAAACCAGACTCAGCCTCTGTGAATTCTCCATTCTCTCCATCCGCCACCTTCTCAGCCAGAGAAGGCCTGGCACATTCCATTACCCACACAGACACACACACACACACACACACACATACTAAAAAAGGAGAAATCAAAGAAGACAATTAATAAAGTTGACTACCTGCTACCACCAGGGGATCTTATCCAGCTCAGTGGGGAAAGAAATACATTGTTGAAAGAAATGCAGAAAGAAAAAAACAAAGGTAAAAAAAAGACGACACATTTCTTTATCTCCCATTTAAACTGTCGTGCACCCCCCCCCCGCTTTTAATTGCAGTTTCTCTGCTTTATTCCTGACTGCATGCATACGTCTTGGTTAAATCCTGGTGGAAGTTATCTGAGGAGACAGACCTGCTATCCCTGTCTAATTCACCCCAGCTCTGGGGCTCAGCTGATAAAGCCAGCCTAAGCGATGGGGCTGGCAGCTTCGGGGCTGATCCCTCTTCCTCGCATCCCCGCATCCTCCCTGTCCATATGCGAGAATGCTGAGCCGGCCGGTGTTCCTCTGCCAACCCATTCCATCACATCCTGAGCCAACTCGGTTTTCTGTTGCCATCCAGAAGTGAAGCCTACCATGTCTGGAAATCATTAAGCCTTCTGGATCGAGCATGAGGCTGAAAATGCATTGGACATGCATACATAGTGTATGGATTCGAACAGATTTATATTATAAGACATAAAACAAAGGGGTCAGTGTGCTGATCATAGTGGTCAGGTGTATTTGTATTGAGGTCATATTGCACTTAATGCACTCAAATGCACGCCGGTGAACTCCATTTTACCCGGCAACAGGGGCGAATATTTATGCAATCGCAATTTTTACTTATTTACTTAATTTTTACTGCAAAGTATAATATAGAGTTTACCTTGCTTCAATATTACAGGCTATTTTGTATACGTCCATAAGATATAATCTCAGTTCCAGGCTGTAAGAAAATTAAACTTTTCATGGTGGGTGGGGGGGGTGTATAATTAGGAGGCACTCTATTCAATTCCATTTATTTCTAAAACACTTTCAACAATGTACGTCGTCCCAAAGCAGCTTTACAAAGACATAAAATCCAGACATACCTTTTAATTTATATAAATTAAAGATGTTATGAGGATGAAACCAGACTCAAAATGGAAACCATTTGGTTGACACCAGATAGTACAATAATAAATAATCCCTTCTATTCATAGCACTGTATGCCATGTAGTTAAAAAAAAACTTAGTACGTAATAAATTTTACTCTAGTCTGTATTGCAAAGAGAGAACACTAATACCTAACTTAGCTAGCTTTATAATGAGGAAATGAACATTGGGGAAGGTAAATGTGGATATTATTAAATATCAAGCTAACTGGGTTATAGGTTAGTCAGTCATTTTCTGTACCGCTTATTCCCAGTTACGGGGTCACGGGGGAGCCGGTGCCAAGCCGGCAACTCTGAGC
>JANCOA010000001.1:21974177-21984666 GCA_024363135.1 Leptodoras oyakawai | reverse complement strand
CGCCCCACCCGGGGATCGAACCCGGGTCCTTCTTGCTGTGAGGCGACGGTGCTATCCACTGCGCCACCGTGCCGCCGGGTTATAGGTTATAAATATGTAAATAACTTTTTACCCGTCATGAGGTTCTAAAGCCTCATTTTGTATGAATACCATCAAGGAATCTGACTAAACTCAGAACTAGTATATAACAACAACTATTACTACTTTTAAAAATGGGCACATTCGACACCTTCTGCTCATTATATAATACACAGCTTACAGGCACTTTGTTTGCAGGATGTCCAAAGCCACAGAAACCGTACTGGTATCAGTGTGACCCATATGAGGAAGCAGAGCCAGAATCTGAAAGCTGGGTCAGGTTTACTCTGCAGCTGGTGGGCAAATTTTAACAGTATGGAACACCTGCTTGCCCTGGCACTGCCCTCCACTCCACCGCTCCTTTCCTCCACCACTCTATCACTCCCTGAACACCTGGCACCCACACGAACAAAACTTCCCTCTGCTGCCAACTTCTAGCCTTCCACATGCACCCAGACACACATACACACAAGCACGACCCACTCTCCCCCCCTCCTCTTCCTCTGCCTGTCCTTTATCCCTCATGCCTGGCATATTCAGATATAGAAGCCCTCATTACAGCTCAATCCAACCTCGGCAAACACACAAACAGATTAGCCGCTTAAGACGTTCCCAATCCCTCTCTGCACTATCAGAGTCCTGCACACCCGTCAGATAGGAGCCGGGGGCAGAGCTTAACGCAGCCCACAGACACCTCGCCATTCCAGATCCTACAAAAATCCCCACGATGCGCCTCAGCACTGTCTCGCAGCCGCCCGTAATACAATTAAAAGTCATTTGCAGAACGTGCGGCTTTAGCGGATCAGTAAAGGGAGGCTTCCTCTCAGCCAGAAGAGTGAGAGAGAGAAAGAGATAGGGCACCCAGACAGCCTCAGAAGTTATGTTGAGAAATACAAGCATGTGCAGATGAAAAAAAACACTTGTTTTTTTGTATCTTTGTCAAAAAGGCAGGAGATTCCAGGGTGTTCCTTTGAGAAAAGGGATTGAATTACAATACCTGATGAGGCCATTAACACTGATTCAACAGTCAAAACAATTGAGAAGGATTGGTTAGACTTAGAGGATTAAAACCAAAAGCACTCACTAACTGCTGAATAAATAAATACATTTATCCATTTCTTACCCACAGGCCCATATTTATCACCATAGCTTTAACCACAATTTTTCTTACCTTGGGTAATTGGTGTTTAACAAAAAAATGTCAGAATTGTAATTTTTAAAGTGTATGGATGGGTTGAAGTCACCAAAAGTGACACTTTGGACATTTTTATTCAGTTGCCTACAGCGTATTTCACTGCACTAAACACTTAAGCAACAACATTCTTCAGAGGTAGTGAGCTACATCATTCAAAACCTACATCACCCATGTGAAAAAGTATTTCCAATCAAATCAACCAGTTAAATAAATTCAATGGACTGTTGGGTTTAATTTCACTAGCCACACCCAGGCATGGTTAGTGCCAGACCTGTTGAATCTAAACATCACTTAAATAGAACCTGTCTGGCAATGTGAAGCAGGATAGAAGGTCTCAAAAAGCAGCACCACTTTCTAAAGAGATTCGAATACTAATGTGAAACAAAGTCACTGTAATCTACCAGTCTGGAAAGTATCACAAAGCCATTGCTGAGGCTCTAGGACTCCAGTGAACCACAGTGAGAGCCATTATCTACAAATGGAGACAAAGTTTGAACAGTGGTGAACTTTCCCAGGAGTGGCCGGCCTACCAAAATATCACCCAGAGCCCATCGATAACTCATCCAGGAGGTAACAAAAGAACCCAGATGAACATCTAAAGACCCGCAGGCCTCACTTACCTCAGTTACAGTCAATGTACATGATTCCACAATAAGAAAGACGCAGGGCAAAAATGGCATCCCGGCAAAACACTGCTGACCAAAAAGAACATCTAGATGACCTACAAGACTTTTGGGATAATATTCTGTGGGCTGATGACATGGCTCCTGTTATATCTGGTGTAAAGCCAACACTGCATTCCACAATAAGAACACCATACCGACAGTCAAACATGGTGGTGGTAGTGTGATGTTCTGAGGCTGCTTTGCTTTTGCAGGACCTGGACGACTTATAGTCATATTTGATGGAACCATGAATTCTGCTCTCTATCAGAAAATCCTGAAGGGGAATGTCCACCTGTCAGTTTGTGAGCTAAAGCTCAAGCACAGTTGGGTTCTACAGAAGGACAATGATCTGAAGAACACAAGGAAGTCCACCTCTGAATGGCTCAAAAGAAACAAAATGAAGGTTTTGAAGTGGAAGAGTGGAAGTTCTGACTCAAATCCCACTGAGATGCTGTGGAAAGACCTTAAATGGGCAGTTCATGCACAAAAACCCTCCAGTGTAGCTGAAAGAAAACAATTCTGCAGAGAAGAGTGGGCCAAAATTCCTCCATGGCAATGTAAACTCATCATCACAGACATTTGATTGCAGAGGGTGGCACAACCAGAGACTAGGTTTTTGGGGGTAATTACTTTTTCACACGGGTGATGTAGGTTTTGAATGAATCTTTATCTTCAGTAAATGGAATGATCATTTTAAAGCTGCATTTTGCATTTACTCATGTTGTCTTCATCTTGTATTAAAATGAGTTGGATGATCTGAAACATTTCAATGTGACAAATTGGGAAGGGGGCAAATACTTTGTCATGGCACTGTAGTTACCCAGCCACATCAATGATCAATCAATTTACAATTCACCATCCTGAGTCATGCGTTTTATTTCTTAGAAAAATGAAGTTTAGAAGTACACCAGAGAATTTGGTGCGATGTGGAGGGAACTCCAAATTTTTTTTTTTGTTTTCCACCCAATTTTCACCCTTAATTTAGTCATGTCCAATTCCCACTCATGGGATTTCTCCCATGTCACATGACAGCTGCCAGTCAGGGACATAGTAGAGAGTATAAGCTGCCCCTACTTCCCTGGGGGAAGCGCCAATTTTGCTCTCTCGACCCCCGGCTCTGAGCAGCTATAGCTTCACCCAGACTCAAACTAGTGATATCTGAATGAAAAGGTGAACCATTGCACCACTCAGGAGTGCAACTCCAATCTTATAAAAAACAATATCTGGTACATCAGGGCAACTTGTACAATAAGTAAGAAACTCATACTTTTCTGTCAAACAGACAGAATTTGGGGTAAGCCTAATACATATAGGATTACTATTGTCTACCAATAGAGAAGTAGAAACAAGCATGCCCTAATTCGCACCATGCCTGCTGGGATTCGTCCAGGCCACCAAGCAATAGCAGGCTCTCTCATTCCTCCCTCAAAAGTTGTCTCCTTTCCACACAGGAATGGGCCATTACTGCCACCTGAAAACACAAAGAGAAGAAGCATAAGCACACTGAACAAGCCCTGAGAAAAGCTAGGCTAACAACGAATCTAATCTAAGAGATGGAAGTTTATAGCTCCTCACTTTGCCCTGGTCCAGACATCAATGCAGCACCGTTATCTGAACTGAAGAACACGAATGTGTCCTTTTCGATGCTCAGCTCCCCAAGATGCGCCAAAATTTTCCCCACACTGTAGTCCAGCTCCATCACAGCATCCCCATAGCTACAAAACACATCAAAATCATAATTTCAATATATAATTATATAGACCAACACTGAAGACCAACAAGGTACCACAAGATCATGTAACATCAATAGGTGAAACAAACTCCATGCAAGCATGACAAAAGATTAGTGTTGGAAAAGAAAGTATCATTCTAAACAAAAGCATCATTCTTAATACGGCTACTTTCCAAAATAGGTGGAAGAATTGGGACTAAAGCAGAGAGAAGCGGCTCTCTGCCCTCAACACACACCTCATTTAGCATTCTGAGAGGATGCCTGTTCGGCAAGGTCTGAGATATCGGGAGGAATACTAAACAATCATAGACGACCCTGGCGATGCATTCCTTTTCCTCAGTATTACCACTGGGTTGCTTGAAATCAACATGCAATAAAATCATTTTAATTTATCTTGGAAATCTGGGGTGTTCACTTGACTGGGAAAGGGTTCCTAGGTTGACATGCTGCATTTCCTGAAGTATGAAATAAAGTGTGTCAGAAAGAGTGGCCCTGGTCTGGATGATCAATTCCTGTCACGTATTTTAAGACAAGACAGGATATAAATCACCTTTATGAGCATAGAAAGAGTTTTGGCTCCTTGCTGCGACTTCAGAAGCTGTTACTCTCACCAGAAATATGCACTAAAGTTTAGATCTCGAGTCATCTTTCTCCTGTTAGTTCCAGTTATATTGCTTTAGTTATACATAGTACCCAAAATATTAGTGGTTCTAGGGCCTTCCTGTGCTCTCAAAACAGGCTCAAGTCATGGCATGAATTCCACAATATGTTGAGTACAGCATTCCTTTTAGATTCTGGTTCATGTTCACATCTTTGCATCATGCAATTCGTGCAGCTTTTCCAGGTGTATTTTAATGCTGTGAATCTCCCATTCTACCCCAAATTGTGCATTGTCATGCTGGATGTAGCTATTAGAAGATGGGTAAATTGTAGCCATGAAGAAATGCACATGGCCAGCAATTATGCTTAAATAGGGCGTGGAATTTAAGTGATAATTGATTTATATTAATGGCTCCAAAGTGTGCCAAGAAAGCATTCCCCACATCATTATACCACCTGCACCAGCCTGGACTGTTGGCACAAGTCAGGTTGGGTCCATGGATTCATGCTGTTGCTGCCAAATTTTGACCAACTACCATCTGTGTGCCTCAGCAGAAACCAAGATTCATCAGACCAGATCTTCAACTGTCCAGTTTTGGTTATCCTTTGCCCACTGCAGCCTCAGTTTTCTGTTCTTGGCTGAGAGAAGTGGAATTCGATGCGGTCTTCTGCTGTTGTAACTCATCTGCCTCAAGTTTTGAAGTGTTGTGCATTCTGAGATGCTTTTCTGCTCACCACAAATGAACTGAGTGGCTAAATGAATCTGAGGTACTGTAGCTCTTTTGAACTAATCTGGTTATTCTCCATTGACCTCTCTCATCAACAAGGCATTTATGTCCAAAGAACTGCTTGAAATCTGATGTGTTTTCTTTATTACCATGTTCTGAGTAAACTCAAGAGACTGTTGTGCATAACATTTCCAGGAGATCAGCAGTTAGAGAAATACTCAAACCAGCCTGACTAGTACCAACAACCAAGGACCTCTGCAGTGCATAAACACTCACATCCAGATATCCTGATGTGTTCATTCACTGTAACATTCAGTTAGTGCCTCTGCTCATACGGCAAAACTACCTAGAATAGTAGGAGCTGCTCCACATCTTAGCCCCATGAAGGAACCTCTGGCCAAAGCTCAACCAGACAAGAGCATGATCTGTATTCTGGGTGGGGAAGAATGAAAGACTTTCACTGTTCTAGTAGATATAATCTATAGACAACTACCATATACACTGCTGGACACAGGTACTGGAGGTGGACAGGAAGTCTCAATCAGACCAGGTCCTACTGAACAAGTTTAATGCAGCCTCCTCAGGACATACATCAGGGAAATCTGACCTTTAACTTCTTGTTCCATTCAAAAATAGATCCATCATTGAGTGTCCACAATGGAGCTCAGGATGCAGTACAAGACTACTGGAAGAAATTACACATCAACTGTTAGAACCTGCTAGAAAACCTCATCGCCTGGTAATGGATTACAGCATCCACAAGCATAAATCACTTGCACTGAGGTCAGCCATTGCAAAGAACAAAGCAGTGGTTTCTACTCATCAGGTGGGTAGTACTTCCAAAGGCCTTGACCTCTAAAGACTCTCGCAGAAGAGACACCTGAGCCACACTCAGACAAAAGGGTTGGTATGGCAGTTGATGAAGCCTAAGAAAACATGTGGCAGCTGGTGGCCAAGGACCTGTATTTAACTGTGCTCTACATCTCCAATGCCACCATTCCTAAATGCAACCATTTTGGAAATGTAATATTGGTTGATGGGGGTTTATGACATTTGAGCTCCTATTCAGGTACAAACCCTAGGGAATGCTTGAAGTGGAAGAGCAACACACTGACCACTACTTAGTCATGAAGAATGTGTACCAGATGCAACTGCACATAGGAAAGACTCAGCTAATCCATGGAGGATGGGTCAGTACCATGAGGAAAGCCCAGCAAGCGAAGAACAGGAACCCCAGGATGGTTTGAGGTCCTGCAACACTTCACCTTTTGGCTTGACCATCATGCCAGATCAAAGCACAACAATGCAGACAGTTTCTTCCAGCTCTACGCCCTTTGACCAGACTACCCCAGTGCCCCAGTGCCCCAAGCTCAGCAGTAATTGTGAAGAGGACTGTGACATCAAGCCTTGTATTTAGGTACCTCCAATTGCAAACTGTCTCTTACATAGGAGCAGCACCATGAATAACCAAATCCTCTGCCTTTTGCTCAGAAGGCAATGAATGTCTTGATACTTCCTCAATAATCCATGTAAGTAATTCCCCATCCTAGTGACTGAAGAAGTATATCTTCACACTAAACCTTGTGTCCAGATGAACTGATTCAACTTTCTGGGACATGGCAATGAAAAAAGTGCATCCAGCATGTTCTCATTCTTCATTAGTTGTTAAAGAAAGGAGGACTACTCTGCGCAAAGCTACTGCACATTAATGCCCATTGCCTAATAAATAAATAGTTTCCATTATTTCAGCTATGCCAAGCACCATGTCGAGTTGATGCTTATTCACCACTTTGACTTCATGCTTATTATTGATTATTGTGGCAGTGGCAACTCAGTATTTAAGGTTTCATGCTGCTGACCAGGTTGTTCTGAGCTCAAATACAAGGAATGAGCCACTACCGAGCCCTCAAATGGTCAGTAAAACTGTCAGATTTATTTCACTTTAAGGTTGCAATGGAGAATTAGTTTTTAATGTAGAAATACAAGAACATAGATTCATTTGTTTTCTAATACTATTTTACCATAATACTGTAATAACTGTATAAAATTGGCACTTTTTTGTAGTGTAAGTATACATAGTATTTTACTAGAATTTTACATCTTTCCATTAAAAATCGAGTACAATCTGGATCTTACCGTCCACGCTGACTCCGACCCAGGAATGGCTTGGAAGCGTAAACTGGATCGTGTGTCGCATCTGGGGCCCAGTAGAGAAAAAAAGGCTGATGGGCTGTGTTTTGGTGTGAAATGAAGTCCAGGGCTTCCTGTAATCAAATGTGAGAAGACCATCAGAGCAGAGAACCAGCAGCAGGTTATAAAGCTTACAAAGTACAGTTAAGTACTCAAGACAGGCTCAATTGTTCATGGCATGTCCAAACATTTGGCTGGTACTATATGTCCGTGTTGTGTACATTATTGCACCGATACAAGAAGCGGTTTAAATTATGCAATAAGAAAACAGAACAAAACTAGCCTGGAACAACAATTGTATAAATATTGAATGTGCATGTATAGATTCATAGTAAAGTGGTAGAGACAATTAAATAAATATTGGATGTGCAAGTATATGTTCATAGTAAAGTGGCAGTGCGTGCATTGCATAGTAGTAAAGAGATGTACCAATGTCCAACAGTGCTCAGTGAGCCTGTGTGAGTTCCGGCACAGTGAAGAGGCTTTGTACATCACTGTGTTATTACTGTTGGAACCAGTGATCTCCTGTACTGTTCCTTGCTACAGTGCAGCTGAATGATGGGAGTAGTCATTATAAAGATGGGTAAATTGTGGCCATGAAGGGATGCACAGGGTCAGCCATAATGCTTAAATAGGCTGTGGTATTAACAGGCCAAAAGTGTGCCAAGAAAACATTCCCCACATTCCAACAGCCTGTACAGCTGGCACAATACTGATCAAGTTCACCAAACTTTAGAAAGATATTGTGTTGACTGTAGGAGTATTTTAATGGTCGTGGATCTGGAGGCACTGTCCACCCACCAACCCAACTTTCAAACCCAGTCATAGGACAATTTTGTATGTCCAATTCATCGAACTTGCATGTCTTTGGACAGTGGGAGGAACCGTACCGGAGTACCCAGAGTAAACCCATGCAGACTCCACACAGAAAGGACCCACACAGCCCCACCCGGGGATCGAACCCAGGACCTTCTTGCTGTGAGGTTACAGGGTACAAATTCTCTTGTATACACAAGGCACAGATACAACTGAACATGAAAAGAATCTGTATACCCTTAGTAGCTTAGGAATTCCACCTAGTTCCATGAATCAGCTTTAAAAACAAACTCCTAGCTAAAAACTTCTAGAGCCAATGAGGAGAGCTCGAGTGTAAGATATGATTACGCAGTCCCACATGGTTTCAATCCTGGGCTTTCTGCTCATTTGACTGGACAATGAAACATTTCACTAGTGATGTAGGAACTGCAAAACTCACCTGTAAAAACTGCTGTGTGAGGTTTGATTCCCCGGTTTTCCTGTTGATTTGAAATTCCTCGTAGTACCTGCAAGACACAACGACCAACGTGTCCGGTTAATGTTTTAACATGACCTCGGTAAACTTCTTATAGTAACTGTGATAAGCTATATCCTACAGATGGCCTTTTTAGAGAACAAGGACAGTGGTGGTGGTGGTGGTGGTGGTCGTGGTGTAGAGCCTGTTCTGCCTTGGTGCTTTGAGGAAAATAATCCTGCTGGATAGAACATATCTGATTTGCTTGTCTTCTATAAAAGTCATTACATCTTGCATTTTTTCCCCCAGTCTTTTTTCAGTGGAAATGTGTGCAACCCGTTCTGGATTAGGCACTGGTACTGTTGGTGGAAATGGGCTACAGGAGCAGATTTTACCACAGGTACTCAGTAGACTTTAATAACAAGTACAATATATGGTTTATTTACTTTATTTACATGAGCACAGTTATATTGGCTTCCCTACTAGTGATGTGATAAGTAGGAGACTTGTTAACCAGCCAATAGAATATTAATTGGAGAAGAAATAAATCAGAACTCGTACAGATGGACTACTCGACTATGGAAAACCCGGTTTGAACAGCAATCGCATGCTAGATATAAGTATTCTTTTCCTCCTGTGTAAAAACAAACAGGCTTTAACAGTTTTATGCACTTTCCTGTGAAGGAAATCGCATCTGTTCAGAAAGCCTTCTGGGCAAGTTCTACTCATAAAGTCAACAATTACACTGCCTCGATCCTTCAGGCTTCTGAACGCCCATCTAACAAACATCGGTGGCGCTAATAAAGCACGATAATGCTCCTTAAGAATCTTGGGATTCATCGGAGAGGAAGTCAAAAAGGTCGGGTTAAAACAGTACTGGATCACAGCCCAGGTTAGTTCCCGCTGTGCGCTCATGAACGGGCATGCTTTCGAGTATATTTCACACTACACTGGGGTTTCGTTCTGAACAGCAGCTTGCTGAAGAGTGTTTTTCCAAAGAGTGCTTAAGAACTGAATTTAGCAAGGCACACAGCGAGTCTCTGAAGAGCTCGGGCTGTGTTATGAGTGTGAGCGGATGCGTGCTGCTGCCTCGCCAGTTCTCATGCTCGGGCTGTTCCAGGTGTCCTAACACACCGTCAAAGCAACCTGCCATCTCCTGGGGGTGTCTATGTTCATGTGTTTGTGTGTGCACGTCTGGCCAAGCTCGGGTACGCTAAGCTCATTAAACCCACTGCTAAGCACAAAAGTAGCACACTTGCTAGAAGCAATGACCCTGAATGCACATATGGCTGGTTTGGGAGAACAAACAGACAGATAATGGGGGATCCGTACACAGCTGGCATAAACACAAGCCAAAAAAAATAAACGATTAATTTACCCAGGGTGGTAGCCAAGAAATTCCAGGAGAAAACAGAGGTAATTGTCTCTGGGTAGATCATTTCAGACATGACTGCAGAAGCGTGCGAGTTGCATGCGATTACGTACCTGCCGATCATTTGGGAGTTGTTATAGACGGGGATGTTGGGACGGACACTTTCATTGTAGGGTCCGAAATGGCAGTGCGGAGAACCGAAGAACTGGTCGAAACCATGCTCCAGAGGCAGGTGCTGTTTTCTGTGTCCGAGGTGCCTGGCATCAGATACAGATTGGAAGATGTTTACATCAGCGACCATGGGTACTTTTTCTCGAATATTTTTATTCATCAAGTACAAGATGGGCAAGCTATTCTATGTCATGCAACGTAAGCTCCAATGATATAAGGAAATAAATAGAAATATGCAGCTGAATACACGCATACTTTAAAAATAAAGCAGTTGTCTATCTGTACAGAAGTAAGTATGACAGTTAAAGTCTCCAGAAGAGCTGTGGCAGATTCTCCAAGACGCTCAGTAAAACCTAAAAGCTAATTTCTAATTACAGTACGATGCAGAAGTCTTAGGCATGTTCAAAGACTCAATGTACAGGGGTTAGACAATGAAACTGAAACACCTGTCATTTTAGTGTGGGAGGTTTCATGGCTAAATTGGACCA
>JANCOA010000001.1:21637683-21647686 GCA_024363135.1 Leptodoras oyakawai | reverse complement strand
TCTCTCTCTCTCTCTCTCTCTGTGTGTCTCTCTCTCTCTGTCTCTGTGTCTCTCTCTCTCTCTCTCTCTCTCTCTCTGTCTCTGTGTGTCTCTCTCTCTCTTTCTCTCTCTGTCTCTGTGTCTCTCTCTCTCTCTCTCTCTCTCTCTCTCGTGCCATGCTTCATTAAAACACACACAACAGTACTTAATTAGAATTCCGTTTAACAAGATAACCCTCATCAGTTCCCATTACTACAGCGAAACGGACCACGGTCTCACTCCGCTGTCGTGTATGACGGCGGACGCGTTGATAGAATGCTTGACTCTTACTCAGAATGACTTCTTCTTCTCTTCTTCTTCAAGTGGTTTAATTTTTTTAGAAGAGAAAACGTCCTCACCGGGAGCATTTCAAATTCTCCCCATGCGTCAAAGTACTTTTTCTGCTGACTAAAGGAAAAAAAAGGGTAAAGCGCTGTCTGCTAACAGCATTGCTTCTTAATGAGTTTCTCCATCAAGCACTTAAATCCAGGCACTTTTCTGCATCTAGTGGCTTAAACACACATTTTATTTTTATAAATAACATTCTGGATGTTACCACGCAACTGGAACACGTTTTTGGTTTAATCTCGTAAAAAGAGAATAAATGAGCCCGGAAAACGTTGCGCATTTGTTGCGCAAGACCGCCATCCAGAGGCAGCCGTGGGTCAGGGTGTGCTTTTCAGCATGCGCTGTGGGTACGGTGTGCTTAACAGATAAAGTTCTGTTTGCTTTTCTTTACAGACACAACACCAAAGCATCAGTTACAGTCAAATCTGGGTCAGAAGGGAACACCAAACTCTGCCTCAAAAACCAAAGACAAAGTGAATAAGCGGAACGAGAGGGGCGAGACGCGGCTGCACCGGGCAGCCATCCGCGGCGAGGTGCGCCGCATCAAGGAGCTCATCAGCGAGGGAGCTGATGTGAATGTAAAAGACTTTGCAGGTGAGTGTAAAATGCATTCGCTGTCGCAGCCTGAGAATCATCTTAAGAATCGTCTTAATACATAATTGCATGTCTGTATGTGTATTCTGATATTATATGTGCGTAAAAAATATCATTTTTTGTTTTATGCGCATCATGTTTAGGAAGACCAATTTAAAAATGTATGCTGATGTGTTTTCCAGGCTGGACCGCACTGCATGAGGCGTGCAACAGAGGGTATTACGAAGTGGCCAAGCAGCTGCTGGCAGCCGGGGCCGAGGTCAATACCAAGGGCCTGGACGATGATACGCCTCTACACGATGCGTCAAACAACGGCCACTTCAAAGTAAGGCTTGTAAAGTAAAGTGAAGTGGTACAATGGTAGAACATCAAACCAGGGTTTTGTGGTCTTTGGTTTTATGGCACTTTTTTCTCATTCAGTGTTTAACCCAGCCTCCAGTCAGTGGATTTCACACAATTGTTATGTCTGTTTGTGTTTTCCAGGTGGTTAAGTTACTTTTGCGGTATGGAGGAGATCCTTGTCAAAGCAACAGAAGGGGGGAAACACCGCTGAAGGTGGCAAACTCTCCCACCATGCTTAACCTGTTGCTTGGAAAAGGCACTTACACGTCTAGTGAGAGCTCATCAGGTATGCACTGTATATATTTATATATATGAATATATATATATATAAAAGCCAGATTTCCGTTTTTTCCATTACGTTTCCACTCATTTGCTTTTTCTTTGTGCCAGCAGAATCGTCAGAGGAGGAGGACGCACCATCCTTTGCCCCATCCAGCTCTATTGACGGCAATAACACGGATTCGGAGTTCGAGAAGGGCTTAAAGCTGAAAGGGAAGCCCCTGAACCCGCCCAAATCCACCACCACGCCGGTCAAGGATGAATACGAGTTCGACGAGGATGACGAAGAGGAGCGCGTGCCACCCGTGGACGACAAGCATTTGCTCAAAAAAGATTTCCGCAAGGACCCTGTCAGCAAGGCCAACAGCTTCATCTCCATACCCAAGATGGAGGTTAAAACCTATTCCAAAAGCAACTCACTCACACCAAAGAAGTCTGTGCGTCGGATACTGTCCGATAGCAACAGCTCGGATGAGGACGACCGGACGTTGTGTTTCACGCCGACACCCACGCCACGGCAATCTGCTGTTCAGAGCAGCACCAAGAGCAGAGACTCTAATCCTCTGTGCTCCAAGCAGCAGAAAGACAAGAGCAAAGTTAAGAAAAAGAGGAAGAAGGAGACAAAAAATAACATCGGTAAGGAGGTGCGCTTTGGCAAAGTGAACGACAAGTTCTGCACCTCAGACTCTGAAACGGGCGATATGGAGAGCGAGGACGATAAGGCCTCAGTGCCCGTTTCGAACTGCGTGAAAGATTCTTCAACGTTGAGCCTTAAAGAATCGAGTGTATTCAGCTCACTGTCTGTGTCTTCTTCCTCCTCTTCTCACGGGAGTTTGGGCTCTCAGAAGCTTACGCAGTCTCTGGCAGAGCAGCACCCGAAACAGTGGAGGACAGACGGGTGGAAGACGGTGTCCTCCCCGGCTTGGTCCGACGTCAGCTCCCTCTCCGACTCGGTCAGAACCAGGCTATCCAGCGAGTCTGACTATTCCTCTGCAGACTCGAGCGTCGAGTCTATAAAGCAGGTGAAGAAGAAAGCACAGGAGAAGAAGAAAAACAACACGCACACCAGTGTGCTAGACAAAAAGAGCTCCGACTTTTATAAGAACTCCAACACGGACGGAAGCGTTTCTAAAACGGACAAAGACGGAAAAGTATTGAAAAAACACAAAGTAAAACATAAACATAAAAATAAAGAGAAGGAGAAGGTTACGACGCTAGTGTTGAATCAAGACATGAACGAAAAATTCGTCAAGAGCATTTCCTTCGACTTCGACGATTCACGGCAAGAGTCGCCTTCTGAAAGTAAAGTCAAACTCTCCAAACATGAAAAAGATCATTTTAAGAAAGAGGACAGGTTGTCAAAAGTTAAAACTGAAGATAAAGACTGGGCAGGGAAGGAAATTCAAAGAGTATCTAAAGAAGAGAAGTCCAAGAAAATCAAGGAGTCTAACAAAGACCGAGCGAGTAAAGATGAGAAGGACAAGTCTTTAAAAACGGAAAAGGAGAAGGGTATGAAGGACAAAGAAAAGCCAAAGGAGGAAAAACAAAAATCCCATAAAGAGGATAAAAAGAAAAAGTCCAAGGATAAGTCGCTGAAAGCAGAAAAAAAGAGTGATCAGCGCGAGGAGAAGCATTTTAAATTGGAAAAAGACAAAGCTGTAAAAGAGGAGAAGTCAAAGAAAGACAAGACCCTCAAGGAAGAACCAGATTACGAGGACTACGATATGAAAAATCCTTTTTTAGAGGATACCAAAATGAGCGCGTCGGATCAGGATCGATGGCCGTCGGACCTTTCCTCCGACAGCTCTCTCTATGAAGATGATAGCTGGGATGCCCCCGTCAAAGAGTACAAAGCAAATAACAATTCGGTAAAACTCATCGTGGAAACGATGAAAGACGAAAACAGGGACCGGAAGAAGGACAACAAAGTTAAAGACAAGAAGTCGGAGCATGGGGACAAGCGCTTTGACAAAGATGTTACCTCCAAGAAGAAAGAAAAGGAATCCTCTGACAAAGGAAGCGATAAAGGAAGCGAAAAGAAAAAAGACTGGACTGACAAACAAAAGCTGAACTCCGGTCACTCGGAGAAGGAGAAGAAACGGAAGGAGTCGGCGGACGGGGTCATCAAAGAGAAAAAAGAAAAGGAGTCTGTTGAGTGCGGCAGAGACAGGAAAGATTCCTATGAGTTTACCAAGGAGCGTAAAGACTCCAAAACCAAAACGGAATGCTTGAGAGATGAGTATGGCAACGAGACTTTCTTCAAATCGGAGAGCGAATCTACTCCCAAGTCAGACCCCCGGGAGAGGAACCATTCTGGAAAAGAAAAGGAGAAGAAAGGCGATGGTGTGGAGAAGAAAGACAAGGTAAAGGGCGAAAAGCACAAAGATAAGCCTAAAGATCGAAGTTTGGACCAGGAGAAACCTGAGAAAAACTCAGTAGACAGGTCTTTGAAAGATAAAGACATTGAAAGGAGCTCCAAAGACAAGAAAGATGGGGCTAAAGATAAACACAAAGATTCGCACAGCAAGGATAAGGAGAGGAAGATGTCATCTGAGCAGAGTAAAGACAAAAAAGAGAAAAGTTTCCAAGACAAACACGGGGAAAGGGAAAAGGATTTCCTAGAATTTAAAAAGGAAGAAAAGAAGCCTGAAAAGGTGAGGGAGAAGACCTGGTATAAAATCGAGGATATCTTCACAGATGAGAGTGAGGATGAGTATGACAATTTCATTAGAGGGGTGGCAAAGTTGAGTGATTCCTTCGGACTGTTGGACTCTCACCGTAAAGATTCCACACCTGACAGAGATGACATCGATATCCTGACAGATAAACACAGGAAGTATTCTGGAGAAGGGAAACAACACTCTGCAGAAAATAAGAAAGAAAAGGAGCATAAAGATAAAAAGAAAGAGAAGATGTTTGATGCCGGGAAAGAGAGAAAAGGCTCCATGGAAAAACACAAAGATAAGAAAGACAAGGATTCGACCGAGTTGAAACACAAGGACCGCAAAGACAGGGCGTCTGTGGACTCAAATCAGGAAAAGAAAAACCGACAGAAACCAACAGACAAGCGAGAGCTCACTGAGGAAAAGAGCAAAAGCAAATACAAAGATAAACCAGACCATCTGAAAGACAGAAAACCTTCTAAGGGAGGTGGTGAGAATGAGAAGTCCTTGCTTGAGAAGCTAGAGGAGGAGGCCATGAACGATTACAAAGACGATTCCAACGATAAGAACAGCGAGATGTCATCAGACAGTTTCACAGACCGGGGTCACGAGCCGGTTTCAAGCAGCTTCTACGACTCCTCAAATATCACCTTGCCGGATATGTCGGAGGATCGAAGAGAATCGCTGTCCATTTCCAACCAGCAGGACAAATTCAGGGAGAAAGAAAGACAAAGGCATTCCTCTTCCTCATCATCAAAAAAGAGTCACGACAAGGATAAGGAGAAAGGCAAGAAAGAGAAAGCCGATAAGAGGGACAAGTCAGAGGAGATTAGAGAGTCCTTTGGCCGCAGAGAGAGTCTACCCGTTGAGAAAGAGCCCATGCCCCTGGAAGCTGATCCCTACACTTTCCCATATGGCTCCAAGGGCGATGGAGAGGACGACTTGGACAAAACTCTGGAGTTTGAAAAGGAAATGTCCAAAAAGGATAAGACAAATAGCATCATTGCTAGTGAAAAGATTAAAGACAAAAAGAAGAAAGAGAAGCATAAGGAGAAGATAAAAGAGGAGAAGCATAAATATTCCGATGGCTTTGGGTCTTTCCGCCACACCAAAGACGAGCAAAAATCTGGACTGAAAGAAAGCCCTCAGGTCTCGAATTTGAAGGATAAGTCTAAAGAAGATAGTCCAAAATTTGACGGCAAAAACAAGGACAGAAATAGGGACATGGTAGACAAAGATAGAACAGATTATAACAAGACCAAGGATAAGCTCAATGACAGCGACAAGCTCAGCCAGTCAAAGGACAGCACCCGTAAAGACACTCGCCCACGTGAGAAGCTTCTGGTCGATGGTGATCTCAGACTAACAAGCTTTGGCAAAATGCTTAGTTTAAAAGACCAGGAGAATGAAGCACGCCTTAAGAGACACAAGGAGAAGATGAAACAAATGGAGAAATTAAGGCATAAATCAGGAGACCCAAAGCTTAAAGAGAAAATCAAGTCCAGCGAGGATCTGAAAAAGAACCGTAGTGATCTCTCATCCAAGAAGTCTGGCCCATTAGACTCTGCTTTGAAAGACAAGAAACTTAAAGAGGTGAGCCTTCCGTCACAGATGATGTCCCCTGATAGAAAATCACAGCCACTGGACAGCCAGAACTCCAAAGACTGGCTAGCAGGCCACCAGATGAAGGAAAACCTTCCTGCTTCTCCACGTCCTGATCAGAACAGGCCAACAGGGGTTCCCACTCCTGCGTCTGTGATTTCATGTCCAAGCTACGAGGAAGTCATGCAGACCCCTCGGACGCCGTCCTGCAGTACAGAGGACTACCAAGAAATCATGTTTGATGCCCTAGAATGTCAGAACTCTTCTGCACTTACTATGTCAATGAATGCCTGCTCCCCAACATTCTTTGATAGATACACATCCCAGAACTCATCTCACAGCTTCCCAGAAGGAACCTGCATCACACCAGCAAAGAACATGCAGTTACCCCTCGAGAGTCGATCAATCACCTCTGAGGTCAGGAGACCTCTGGAAGAAGAGTTCAAAGCAGAAGCTGACAAGTTTCTTAGACAGCAAAACGTACCACAAGAATTTGAGTCTTCTGCCTCACATCTTTCTGAAGACAAAATACCTATGGAGAGACTTGATGGCCTTTCGTCTTCTTACCCCTCACCTCACATTAACATGTTGTCTCCAAGGCCCGATTCGACACAGCCTGTACCCGATCGAGCTTCTGCAGCCAGTTCTGGGAATGATGCCAGTGAACTCCCTCCAGAGAGCATGTACAGTTATCTGATGAAACCCTCAACTCCAGTCCACAGACCTGACCCTCAGTGTCTGGACATAGCTGCTCCTCTAACACCAGCCCCTGCGGCTTTGCCTCCGATGGACCTAGATGACTTGTCTGAACCGCACCAAAGCGAGCCCAGTCTGTTGCCGTCTGACCCGGTGAGCGGCAGTGACTATTTACCTCCTCTCGCGGAGCAGGACGAAGATGAGGATGATGATGATGATGATAATGACGAGGAGGAGGACGACGAAGAGGAGGATAATTCAGAGGAAGCGGCTGAAACTCAGATTGCTTCAGATCAGGCTATGCAGCCGACAGAAGATCCCACATATGCTCTTGGATTAGAAGAATCTGTCATGAAGACGTGGGCTGACTCTCTAGATCGTAGAGAGCCTGAAGTCCTTCCACAGACACCCACTCATCCTCAAGATAACATCATGGAAAACTCTTGCGACCAGTCTATAGGGTGGAACACTGACGGTCTTATGAAATCACCCCATGAAAGTTATGGAGAGGTTGAAGCTGCAGTTTCAAAGATCAGCAGTCCATATTCACACTCGGATTGCGAGCTGCCACCTATTCCGACTGCAATACCTGTTCATTCATCCATGACACCCCCTTATTCTACATATTCCAGGTCATACTCGCACATTTCTGAAAGTCATTATGAGTTACAGAAAGACAGTGTAGAAGATATTTCTTCATCACCAAGACCTGAAGCAGAACCTGCAGAAGCCAATTTCCTGCCACCCTCCTCAACTCAACTAGAAACTTTCTTCACTGATATCAAAACACACGGTGAGGAGACTCAGATGGACATTGAGCCATCATGTGTGGCACAGGAGAACAGAGAAGAATCTCTCAGTTACACTCAGAGCGCTCTTGCCCAACCAGTAAGCTGTGAGTCACACTGGGCCGACCCCTTTCCTAGCACAGTTGACGAACTAGATGATCTGAGTCCATTCTCATTGCCAGACCTTCCTTTCCCAGAAAAAGAGATACATGAGCCTGAAATTTCAGCCCCGGAGACAACGGAAAGCAAACATCCTCCTGTCCAGATAAGACCTTTGGAAGCGAGCAAAGAACTAGGGGTGTTAGATGTTGGCTTTCCCAGTTTGACCAAACCCTTATGCTCACCTGCAGCTGTTCCTCCATGTGAGTCAGCTCAGGATTTGGAGTCAGCTGCCCATGAGGAGAGTTACAGACCCCAACATGAGCTTGAAACAGAACCTCAGAACATTCAAGATGTTCCATCAATAAAAGAAACAATCCAGGAAGACATGTTTGATGACCAAGACGAGGGTGATGGGAACATGTATTCAGTTGCTGATACGGAGAACGACCAGGACTATAGACAGAAAGACAGTGCCCCTGATATGCCGACGGCGGTAACACCCTGTTTGGAGCAGCTGGCACCTTTAAAATCGGATCAGATCACATCTAATCCTGTGGTTGTCCTGGGTACCTCGTGCAACTCTTGCCCCCCTGCTGCAGTCTTGACTGTCACGTCATCTAGTACCACCCAAATATCAGAGACTTTAGAGACGATGGTCAAACTGCCAGTTGTACCTACGACAGCCGAGGCGCCCAAAAAGGTCGAGGAGATAGCTCCGAGGATGACTCGCAATCGAGCTCAGATGCTGGCCAACCAGAGTAAGCAGAGCACGGTGACGAGCGTCTCGTCTTCCACAACCTCCTCCAGTGTTACCACAAACATCACCACTATTTCTCCATCCTCTCTTACCTCCGGAGAGAAGGAGCCCATCAGCACCATCGCTGCTCAGGCTTCGACTCCTGTTCTTGTCACAAAAACTAAAGGCCGCGCTGAGGAGGAGGATGGCCAGACGCAGCATCCTCGCAAAAGGAAGTTCCAGAAATCGGGGCAGCAACAAGTACAGGTTCAGCTCGTGAACACGGCGATGCAGCAAACACGGGAGATGATACAGCAGACGTTGGCAGTTATAGTCAATGCCATCAAGCTGGATGAAATTGAGCCATACCACAGTGACCGCTCCAACCCTTACTTTGAGTACCTGCAGATCCGCAAGAAGATTGAAGAGAAGCGGAAAATTCTTTGCTACATAACGCCACAAGCTCCGCAGTGCTATGCAGAATATGTGACATACACAGGCTCCTATTTGCTAGATGGCAAACCGCTGAGCAAACTGCATATCCCAGTGGTAAGAACATTATTTTATATGACAACACTACCTTTATTGTGATTGCACAACTTCAGAACAAGCGTACGGTCCCGTTAAGAAATCGTCATTCCAAAATTGATACCAAACGAGAGTTTTGATTGTTCCCTGCAGATTGCACCGCCCCCATCTTTGTCTGAGCCTTTGAAGGAGCTCTTCAGACAGCAGGAGGCAGTAAGGGGGAAACTGAGGCTGCAGCACAGCATTGAGCGGGTAAGTGCACCGACTCCCGTCACCCACACACTGCCTGTTTCCTTCCTGTTAGGATTGATTGCTTGGCACAAAACCTTTTGATTAAAATGATCAAAGCCGCTGTATAATAGAAAAGGCCCTGTAGTTGTACCAAGTATTGTGTAATGCATTCAAATTCTTCATTTCATCCTGCACTAAAGTGAAGTTGCTACTGTGGCTTTGTAAAATTGTATCTACCAAATGAATCAAATGTTGCCTCAGAGCAGAGAGTGGAGTGGCATCCCAAATTCTCTTCCATATTAATCACAGTGACACCAACCAATCACGGCCATCAGTCAGCTCATGCATACAGAAGTGGGTAGGAGTGTGTTCTAACACCGGCTGATGTTGCATGATAACCCTCACCCTTCCTGGTTGGTCGCTGCCATATGACAGGGGAACCTGAAGGATGGGCATTGGACATATTGGGCATTGGGTCAAAAGTTGTCTCAAGGGTCAGAGAGTCTAGACTGTCCTTATGAACATCTCAAAACGTTATTTTCCTTTTCTATAGGAAAAGCTGATCGTGTCCTGTGAACAAGAGGTCCTGCGGGTTCACTGCAGAGCAGCCAGAACCATTGCTAATCAGGCTGTCCCGTTTAGCGCTTGCACCATGCTCTTGGATTCAGAGGTTTACAACATGCCATCCGAGAGCCAGGTGAAATACTTTCACTGTAGTCATGAGCCTACCGTACAGCTTTAAGTCTCAATGCTAATAGGTACAGGTGTGTGGAATCATTTGATAAATATCGATTTATTGATGTTTTAACAGGGGGATGAAAACAAATCCGTGAGAGATCGCTTTAACGCCCGGCAGTTTATCTCTTGGATTCAAGACGTAGACGATAAATATGACCGTATGAAGGTGAGGATCTTACCTTGAAATTCTTATCCTGATACTAAATATAAGAAAGAACATTATGACCTGAGCGAAGACATGACCGATGCCCTGTTTACACCTGGCATTAACGTGCGTCTTGGGTGATCTGATCACGTCGCTTACACCTGGCTTGGGTGACCACAAGTGATCGGATCTG
>JANCOA010000001.1:21482819-21503281 GCA_024363135.1 Leptodoras oyakawai | reverse complement strand
CCTGCCTTGCGCCCTATGCTGCCAGCTAGGCACCGGCTCTCCTGTGACCCTGAAAAGGAATAAGCGGTTAAGAAAATTAATGAATGAATGTCTGATTTATAAAAGGTATAAATTGATTTGATCAGACTTGTTTCATAATTATTGTGAAAATGGTTATTGTGTAAAAATCGTGTGTACTAATTAAATGGGACTCTTTAACCAATGCTTTATTATAGTCTAGTTATTACATTGACTTATTGGAGCTTTTTCTGGTCTGGGCAGCTTCACAGAGGAAATAATGAAATTTGGTCTGCACTGCCACATTGTGGACAATATGTCAAACAACAAGCAAAAATGTATCCAGAACACAAACAAACAAACAAATAAAATCAGTCAGCAGTGCATATTTTATACATCCAAAAACAGAAAAGCTGGGCCTTATAATCATTCCAATGAATGAATTATAATTTTAAAAAGTGTTAAATTGTTGATTACTATTTTTGTTGATTACTATTTTTGGGAGCCACATATAAAACAGGCAACATTCAAATCATTCAATCAGATAAAATGTCTTGACTCATTACAAGCATTAGACGGTGTGTTCTTGTGTAAGTAACAACACTGTTTTTTTTTGGTGGGGGGGGGGGCTGAACTTCCACTCCTCATTAGTCTGTCTCTCTCTGTGAAATGAGCCTTGGCCTGATTACCTAATGGAACAAATCACAGCCTGAGAATATTCCACTCACAGCATGAACACACTAAAGTACACCGCCTGCGGCTGCAGCCTGTTCTCAACACCGAGATATGAATCACAGTCTGACAAGGTTAAAGATTTACTCAGGTCGCCAACACCGAGGACATCCAGCTTCTTGACCATCAGTTGGAAATCAAAATCAACACAGTGCTGCTATTTGCTCAAGAGTCTCCCTGCAGATTCTACAGTCTATCACTGATGTTCTTCAGTCCTCCTTCAAGATTATATTTCAATCAACTATAAATCATCTAAATGAAAATTTTATCAAATATATATTTTCTCTCAGCTCCTTTCCTCTGTTCTTTCTCAGCCTCTTGGGAAAACGTAACAAACCAGAATGTTCATAGGTCAAATTTAAATTCCACAGCTGTTACCAAGCCACTTTTAGGCCCCTGAGCAGTGATCAGGCTTTTAACCCCTAGTTTGTTATCTCTGCTCTGTGTATACTTATACTAAGTAAAGAAGAATCCAGTCCAATATACTTATACTAAGTAAAGAAGAATCCAGTCCAAACACAGAGATAACAAACTGGGGGTTAAAAGCCTGATCACTTTTTGGATAAAAATATCTGCCCAATGAATACAAGTTAATGCTTTATTTTTTTTCTCTGTAAGACACACTACCTGGTGTGACCCAGAAGCGGATGTGTTTGAGTCTAGTATTTTTTTTCTCATCTCATTTCAGGGTTTTTTTCTGGCCACTGTCACCTCTAACTTATTCATTAGGGATTTAAATATAAATCTACAAATGAGAAATGCTATAGAGAATATTGCTATTGCCATCTGTATCTCTGTCTATTAATCTGTCATTTTATATCTTTATCTTTTTCAGCCATCACAATTTGGCCCATGTTAAAGATCCTAACGCTTGTCCTTTTTTCACATTTTATGTTGCAGCCTTGTGCTAAAATAAAAAATAAATCAGGTTTTTCATCATCTTTCTGCACTAAATACCCCATAATGAAAAAGTGAAAACAGAATGTTAGAATGTTTTGCAAATTTAATGAAAAGGAAAAACAAAACTATGGTATTGATATAAGTATTGAGGCCCTTTACTCAGTGCTTAGTTAAAACCCCTTTGGCAGCGATTACATCCTCCAGTCTTTTTGGGTATGATGGCACAGGGTTTGCACACCTGGCCATTCTTCTGTGCAGATCCTCTCAAGCTCTGTCAGGTTGGATGGGTTTCAAGTCAGGGCTCTGGCTGGGCCACTCAAGGACAGTCACAGAGTTGTCCCTAAGCCATTCCTGTGTTGTCTTGGCTGTGTGCTTAGGGTCATTGTCTTGTTGGAAGGTGAACCCCCAGCCCAGTCTGAGGTCCTGAGTGCTCTGGGTCAAGTTTTCAAGAATATCTCTTTGCTCCATTCGGCTTTCCCTCAACCCTGAACACTCTCCCTGTCCCAGCCACTGAAAAACACCCCCACAGCATGATGTTGCTGCCACCATGCTTCACTGTAGGGATGGTATTATGCAGGCCTGCCAGACATAAGACTTAGAATTGAGGCAAAAAGTTTCAATCTTGGTTTCATCAGACCAGAGAATCTTATTTCTGAGAGACCTTTAGGTACTTTCGTGTGTTTTTTGACACTCTGCCATAAATCCCAGATTGGTGGAGTGCTGCAGTTGACCTTCTGGAAGTTTCTCCCATCTGCACACGGGATCATTGGATGGATTATGGAGGTCACGTTTCACTTGGGAAAACTTCTGCAGTGCAGCAGAATTTTTTGTACCTTTCTCCAGATCTGTGCCTCCAAACAATATTTCCTCCTCAAGGCATGGATTATGCTCTGATATGCAGTGTCAGCTTATATAGACAGGGGTCTGTCTTTCCAAATCATGTCCAATCCACTGAATTTACCACAGGTGGACTAAAATCAAGGTGTAGAAACATCTCAAAGATGATATAGAGAAAAAGGAGGCCCTCCAAGGGTCTGAATACTAGTCTATGTGAAATGTATTTTTTGCTTTTTAAAAACTTTGCAAGCATTTTTAAAATTCTGTTTTCACACTTTCTCATTATGGAGTATTAAGTGGGAACACATTTTTTTATTTTAGAACAAGGCCACAACATGTGAAAAAAAGGGAAAGGGTCTGAAGACTTTCCAAATGCACTGTATATGTATGTATGTGCGTGTGTTTGTGTGTGAATGATAAAAATATTTTGAAAAATTACTGTTAATATACTAACAACAGAAATCCCTCTTGTAACTAGTGAAAGTGTCATATTGCACAAATAACATACAGACTATTTATCTTTATTTATACATTCCCTGAAGAATAAAGTTCCAATTTGGCATAAAATTGTGTACTGTGTAAAAGTTTTAGGCAGGTGTGGAGAAAAATGCTCTAAAACTAAAAATGCTTTCAAAAATGGAAGTGTTAACAGTTTATTTTCATAAATTAACAGAATGCAGTGAATGAACAGAAGAGAAATCAAAATCTAATCAGTATTTGGTGTGAGCAGCCTTTGTCTTCAAAACAGCATCAGTTCTTCTAGGTACACTTACACACAGTCTTTGAAGGAACTCAGCTGGTAGGTTGTTCCAAACATCTTGTAGAACTAATCACAGTTCCTCACAGTAAGCATTGTGGATGTAGGCTTCCTCAAATCCTTCCGTCTTTTCATGTAATACCAGACAGACTGGATGATGTTGAGATCAGGGCTCTGTGGGGGCCGTACCTTCACTTCAAGCACTTCTTGTTCTAGACACAGAAGAAAGTTCTTAATGGCTGTATGTTTGGGGTCATTGTCCTGCTGCAGAATAAATTTGGGGCCAATCATACGCCTCCCTGATGGTACTGCATGATGGATAAGTATCTGCCTGTATTTCTCACCATGGACACCATGAATCCTGACCAAATCTCCAACTCCATTTTCAGAAATGCAGCCCCAAACTTGCAAGGAACTTCCACCATGCTTCACTGTTGCCTGTTGCATTATTGTACCGCTCTCCAGCCCTTCTATGAACTATGAGCCACACATCTGCCTTCCGCAGCAAATATGCAAAATTTTGACGCATCATTTCAGAGCACCTGCTGCCACTTTTCTGCACCTCAGTTCCTATGTTTTCATGCATAGTTGAGCTGTGAGGTTTGGCTTTTTGGCTGAACTCTTCCATGACCACTTCTGGCCAGACTTCTCTGAAGAGTAGATGGGTGTACCTGGGTCCCACTGGTTTCTGCCAGTTTTGAGCTGATGGCGCTGCTGGACATCTGATTTTCAAGGGCAATAAACTTGATGTATTTTTCATCTGCTGCATTAAGTTTTCTTGGCCGACCTCTGCATCCTCAATGTTGCCTGTTTCTTTGTGCTTCTTCAAAAGAGCTTGAACAGTACATCTTGAAACCCCAGTCTGCTTTGAAATCTGATGCAGTAGAACTACCTTGTGTCTTGTTGCTGTGCTCAGTCTTGCCATGGTGTAGCCCTGTGACATGAAACTAACTTCCACAGCCTCACCTTGGTAGCTGAGTTTGGCTGTTCCTCACCAGGTTTTATACCGCACAGCTGTTTATGTTTCAGTTAATGACTGGGTTTCAGCCTACGTGTGAAATTCATTAGAACCTGTTTGGTATAGTTGTTAGATCATACACCTGATTATAATCCTACAAAATCCCTGATTTTGTGCAAGTGTACTTAAAAATTGATGCTGGTTTGAAGGCAAAGGGTAGCAACACCAAATACTGACTGGATTTAGATTTTTCATTTGTTCACTCATATTTTGAAAATTGATAAATCTTTTGCACAGTACTGTATATTTCTCTTTCATTGGAAAATCTGATACACAGTAAGGAACACTGCATTATTATAGCACATGTACACAATTACTTTAACGTTGTCTCTTACAGTCAAAATGTAATCATGGTTAAAGGTTTGGTTAACTGGACCCAAGGAGATCCTCAATGAAACTTAAGACACTCGTTTAAAATGTCCAGAACATCAATAAGTAACAAAAGCCAGAGCTGATCTCTCCTAATCAGCTGATGGTTTAGGATCATTTCTTATGCATGATGTATAAAACAGAAAACAAAAACAAAAAAAAAAAAAAAAAAGAGTGAAAATGTAATTGTTTTAATTTTATTAACATAACCACATTCTTTCTATATTTTCAATACAAAAGTTTAAATGACAATAAATAGCTAATATCCATCACAAATTCATCCATTAATTAAATTAATTAAATTATTTATACATATGTCAGCCTGCTGCAAGAAAACATATGTCTGCTAGCTAAACATTTATAATCTAGTCTGTCTAAATTAATACGACTTGTACTAACCTAGATTCAGGGTACAAAGCTGCCATAACTCTTATAGTAATGCCCAAGTATCATTTAATCAATATTTAGGGTATTGAGTGAGTTTCTAATCATCCAGTAAACATAATATAACCCAGATATAATAGAACTGATTCAGAATAAACTGTAACCATGATAAGGCAGGCACAGAGATCCTTGTGAAGCATGTGCTAAATGACTGCAGTAGCATTCATCACTGATGAAAATCCAACCAATATGAAGGCATTCTAGCATTCTGTAGATTTAAAATGTAAAGAACCCCACACCTAAGAAGAAGCACCATGAGTAATAACAGCACTTCTGCTAAACAGATTTTATATTGTTATTATGTTTATATATTTTGACTTGAGTGTTCTGGAGGTGTAAGACTTAGCAAAATGCATTCATTTATAAAAGGACAGGAGAACTCATAAAAAGAAATAATTGACAATAATAAGTAATGCAAGATTTTGTTAGATTACAATGCAAAACTTTGGAGTATTATAACTTTTGGAGTTCAATCATGTGATCAGGACAATAAGCCTCGAGGAGATTAATTGTGGTATTCAAGAGCTTGGTTGCTATTCAAATGGTCTGGAAAATCAGAAGGGATGTCCCATGGCATGCGGTCTCTGAGTCACAGCGTACACCTGAGGGTGGATCACTCAACACACGTTAAAGATAAACAGTGTCTAGACTTCCAGTTAGCTGAAAAATGGTGCTGAAACATCTCAATGTCAGTATGGTGACTGGTGGGCTACTTAAAGGAGGCACGAACCGTCCTGCCCTTCAGGGGCTGTGGAGGGCGGAAGTTGTTCTCCATGCGTTTCCACTGTTCCTCGTCTTCAGTGCTAAACAACAACATCCTGAACTTTCCCATCTACAGTCATTGAGAAGGAGAAGGAGAGCATTAGAAATGCAACAATCCAATTCCTGTCAGGAATAATGAACCCAGTGAACTTATGTGCATGGGAATACACTTGCTCTTACCAGCAAAATAAAAAAAAGGATGTTAAGCAATTTTCTTGGCAATCTTTACATTTCCCTATGACATGGGTTTGCTAACTGGTTGAAACAGCAAAGGCCAATTCTTCTGTTTTTGCTATACAATGAAGTCATAGGGGCTGGAGATCAATACGACATCATATGACGGCTCTGAATTTCATGTTTTATTTTCTGCTATTCACATATTTACGTCATATTTAAGTCATTGATTGAAAATACTGGAACAAGTGACTGACAGCTGTTTCTTGTTCCCCAGGTGTGCACGGTTAGACTGATTGTTTAAACAATTAATAGTGCCGAATGTCTACTAGTTTGAGCCCCCTCCCAAAGCTCCTAAGTGATTGTTATTATATTACACATGATTATAAAGATTCCATAATGGAAAATCATAAGGCATAAGTTGATTATGCTTCTAGAAGGTTCTGGAAGCACAAGAAAAGTTACACAAGGGTTCCCCATGGGTTCTTTGAATAGTTCAGGTTCTTAGATTCCTGAAGTGGTTCTCTAACCTGTTCTTATCTATGTGTAACGATGCCATGATGCAAAAATGTGACGATGTGCATCATGGACATCTCACAATGTCACGTTACAGACAACACTCAGAGGTAATATGGAGGTAGCGGTGAAGGAGGCTGTACTAGCACCGCACAAAGTATTTTGCCCACACTTTAAATCTTGCTTACCAAGCAGGACTAAACCGCATAAACCACGTAACTCGGTTGTTGGGTCGAGTGAGGCGCAGAGCTGCCTTAAACAGAGATTAATACAGATCCCTCCACATAAATCTTTCTTTTAATCTGAAAGAGACTAAACTTCCTTGTTAAAGTTTTTACTCAAGAAAACTACACAGGATATTGAATTGTTATTCTTCAAAAAAAGAGGAATGCTTTCACTCAGTTATCAGTTAAGATATGGTGAAGCTCCAAAATACATATACAAGAAATTATGCATTGTTTTACACTTCAGAAATAAAAAAGAACCATCTTTCATAATGATTCTTTGTTTAAATTTTGTTTCAGATACCATAAGAAAATCGACACAGTGTTTAGATCATATCTACTCTGAATTCAGTCTGCAGACATGAAAGACATGTGAGTGCTTTGTGTGTTGTTAGGTCACTTGGCCATGGGGGGTGAAAAATCACAATATACTCCATTTAATATGCACATGCACCCCTACGGTCAACTGGGGCAGGTTAATCTAGCCTAGTGGTTCTTCAAAGCATGGACTCAGGGGGTCTGAAGCAGTTCACAGGGTATATTGCAAAATGAATTCATTTATAATAGTTAATATAACTATCCATTTATATAGTTAATAATAATATATTATTATTATTATTATTATACTATTTATTCTATTTTAAAATTCATGTCAGTGTAGTAGTTTACTTGATTTCTGAAAACTTATTTAGATTTTGACTGAGAGAATTGTTTTTGGCTTTCTTTTCTAGTAAACATAATCAACTGCAATACCTCCCCCTCCTCCTCCTCCTCAGCTTACTACTACTACTACTACTAATAATAATAATAATAATAGAAATAATAATATGAACTTATAAAACACTACTAAGCAAAATAACAATGATGACCACTTTTGCCATCATTGTGAGACCTTGTTGATTATATTGCAACTGATCCACTGGTAGAATTCAGAATTCAGATGTGAATTATACAGTTATAAATTTGTGGTTTTGTTTGTGTATAGTCACGTGCATGATAGCAAGAAGACTGCAGTAGGATGTCTGTAAGAAAAAAAAAATGACACACAAGGCAAACTAAAAAAAAGTCTAAAGTTAAAAAGAGGATATGTTAATAAAACAGACTCGGTTTTACATTCTGCTCTGCACGCTGCTCCACTGCTGTGGCTCACACTAGGACTGACAGTTTCTCAGAATGCAACCTAAAGCCCTTGGCCTGCATTCCTGAGACATCAAAGCTTTTCAGAATTGCATCTGGGCTCTTTACTGTGCTCTATATTGACACCTATCCACGTACGCAGGAAACGACAAAACAACAGGCTAAACCGGAGATTACAAAAATGTGTCATTACACAGATAAAGCTTGAGGAAAATTAGCCACAATGTAATCAGTAATACTGATATATTATTAGAGGGCTGACTTATACATATACATATACAACATATACAAAGATACAAAAACTGTCTCTCAATAAGAAGAAAGAAAAGAGCAGGCATGCATTCCTGGAACAAATCCACTGGGTGAGGTGTTGGAATGAACCCACAAGGACAGGAGAATATTCTGCCTACTGCTGTTTAGTGTTAACAGCTTACAGCTTCACAAGCCGTGACAGGAAGATGTTCATGAGTCAACTGTAGCAAATAACTGAGGTCATGTCTAATCTGAAAAATGGCAAATGTAAAAAGTAACATGAGTTGGATCAAGTTCCCGCATTCACTCATTCATTTATCTGTTCGTCTTGAGTAAGAGTTTATTTCAGATTAAGGTCTCAGCAGATCCTGATGGGTCATCAGTCTATCACAGGGTAGCAGTAGGTATTTCATGTAAGGAACTTTTTTTCAGCATCCAGTTTATTATTAAAAAATAATATAACAGAAAATTATAGTTATGCGTCATTCAATCTGCCACCGTTATGCGGTTTCAATAAAGGATGATTTCAGAAATTAATTTCTGTTCATTGTAATTGGCAAGTTACCAAGTAGTTCAATTTCAACATCACTTCCAGAAAATAAAACGATTAACTGGGACTGTTTATAAAGTCAATAGTGATTAAATATTAGCTGGACATATGCCCCACCTCCAAAATGTGCATGCTGACAGGGTTGTTGGGTGTTGAATCACTAAAATGGCTAAAAAATAAATAAATCTGCTTGCACACGGTGTACTTTTATCTCATTTTATCTTGCAGCATATGCCCTGCCTGAGACACCATAAGATACCAGTGATCAGCAATCCCTCTCTGCTTCTGTTTGAAGTTTGATGTCATTGCTAGAACATTCCTCACTGCTGCTGAGGATGGCCCCACATGGACACCCTAAAGATTACCATGATGGACAGCCTAAACATACACTTAAAAATAAGAAATTTGGCTTTGAACTGCAACTGCCAAACTACAATGGCTATGACTATAATTGCCATGAACATGTTTACACTCCTTAAAAGTATGTATTTACAACAATGACCATTGTTAAAAGTACTTTAGAAATAAAACTGATTTGAATTAAAACAGTAGCTTTAAAGCTACTGTTGTTAATATATAATACATATTGAAATTTGATATTTGATAGATAGATATTTAATATTTGGTATCTTTGTACAAACTGGAGCTGGTTTTGTCTTGTTTTGTAAACAAATCTCCATTAGTTTCCACTGGTTAACCTCTATATTAAGTAACCAAATGATTAAAACCATATGATGGCCAAGGACATTGGAAAATATGTCCACCATGAGGTAATGCTGTGGTAGGATGTAAATCCAGGAACACACAGACCTGCAGGTGTTTAAAGCTAGGTAGCTCACCTGTTTTTCTGAGACTTTAATAGGTTCAGCCAGAACAATCCATGTGACGCTTTCAAGCAGTGGAGGAGTGGTCAAAGAGCCAGGGTAGGTCCAAAACCTTAGACTAGACGGTAGGAGACACTGTGGGTTGAAACCTTTGAATTCTGCAAAACTTCCCTTGAAAATCAAAGAACAACACAGATTAAGGCTTGAGTGCATACAGCCATGATGGCTACAGCAGCAAACATTATCTCTTTCAATACATGGCACTTTTTCACTTTCTCACTGAATATATATTGTATATATATTTTTATGCAAATTGTTATAGATGTTTAAATATATCATATCATATCATATAATATGCTGGGTTTTGCAAAAGAGAAGCAAATATGACCTCAGCATTCCAACAACCTCAAAGTCTCCAAGTGTTTCAGATTCTCAAAGATGTTCAGTCTAACATACAGGCCAACATACTTTTTTTATTACCGTTTTCTGAAGCACTGTACACTTTACTTTTTTATATGTAGAAATATTTTATTTATTTATATATATATATTTATTTATTTATTTTACACACACACACACACACACACACACACACACATATTTATTTATTTATTTAAAGACATACCTTGAATTTAACCATATATAAAGCATCAGTTATAGTGTGTAGATTTCTGTGTTCATCTCCTTTCTGAAAATAACCATAACACAATGAAAAGGTTACATAACAAAATGAGAATTCCAGAAGTCTACCTTTGAACAACGGTGTACATGCTTTTTATTAATTAATATAGAGTCTTGTTTTTAAATTCACTCAAAATATATTTAACGACTATGTTCTGCCACCAAAATAAACCAGATTTCTTAATCCTTTCTTAAAAGGATGGCATTGCCAACATTCAACATTCTCATTTTGACTATTTAGTGTTTTAAATAGACAAAACACTAAAATAATTCATATGTAATGATTTTATTCATTTTTGAGTCACTCAAACAGTTTCTATAAATCATGACCAACAAGTGAGAAGCTCTAACCTCCAAAAAGATGCCCAGCACAGCCAATCCGTCAGAAGCTGCGGCAGCTTCACCAAATGTCCGATAGCGCACAGCGTTCCAGTGCACCAGATGTAGCTGTGGAAAGGGGAAGTAAGATATAAATGGAGTAAGATACAAAAGACATAGAGAGAGATTGGCTCTGGTAAATTTATTTTATCCAATTTTGTGTTCACACCTCAGACACATAGGTCTTCCCACTGACAGTGTGTTCAGAACCATCACAGTCTTTTCCTCCCCAGTGGAAGTGGAACTGTTTGAGTCGGTATGCATTTTCAAGTGGGCCTCCTTGGATCACTGTCATGGGAGAAGAGTGATTCAGCTAGTGATCAGATTACATGAGCTCTGTGTCTAAAGATGTATAGTATGCAAATGTACAGTGGACAAAACCTAATATAAGAGATGTTTGAATTTTCTGTCTTTGTAAAGCTGCTTTGAGACAATGTCAACTGTTAAAAGCACATTAGAAATCAAATAAACTGAATGTATAGCTATACACTGTTTACTATACATGTTAAATGAATATTTTGGTGAAAATTCACATTTGCACAATTTTTCAACATTACTTACATAAATGTAGCTGATTAACCAAGATGCTCAGAGTTAGTCGTTCTTTAGTTTTGTTCTATGAGTGTAAAGGAAATCACTTTTTCAAAAATCACATATATTTCATAAATACAAAACATGTGCCTCAAACCATGTCAAGTTCAGATTTACTGATGTGGTTTTTGACACAATATTAAACACATGAAGAAAACTTCACTGTGCAGCTAGCTTGGACGAGCACAATAGTTGTTGCTTTCTTAGCATCATACCAGAAACCTGGAAGCTACACAAATGATAATATCTAAATAAATCGTTTTAAAATGAGATTACACTAGTAGCAATTTTTTTGGAAGTAAGTATATGAATATGGGTATATGAGTGTATGTGCGTTTGTTTATAGAAAATATTTGGGGTCAGTCTGCCTAGAAACTTCTAGACAGATTAGCCCAACGCCAAGCTCATTTACAATGTATTTAAAAGAAACATTGTGTAAAAGATTTTTTAGCTGAACTGTTTCTTTAATAATGTGTTATTAAAGTTAAGAAATGTCTAAGGCAGGAACACCCAAGATATACTACCCTTACAGTATGTGTGTCATGTTTGGTTATGCAGTATGAGGAGAGTCTGAGGGATAAACTAATAGGTTGCCACTGTTAAGCATGACTAGTAATACATTATAAAAATTTGCCTTTATGTAAATACAAAAAAGCCCCAGTAAATTACCGGGC
Organism: Leptodoras oyakawai; assembly: GCA_024363135.1. Taxonomy (NCBI): domain Eukaryota; kingdom Metazoa; phylum Chordata; class Actinopteri; order Siluriformes; family Doradidae; genus Leptodoras; species Leptodoras oyakawai. Next base: position 21,491,464 of record JANCOA010000001.1, on the reverse strand, counting down.
CAAGAAGAAGTATTTGGCACACCTGAATATTTCGGATCAACAAACTACTGGTAATATTAGACAATTATAACCCAAGTAAACACAAAATGCTGTTTTTAAATAATGATTTTATTCATTGAAGGAAAAATGGTGTTCAGCCATTCAGCCTGGTCCTATGTGAAAAAGTAACTGTCCCCCTTTACTTTAAAATTACTGCTAAACCTGTTGAATTGAAACATTACTTAAATAGAACCTGTCTGGCAATGAGAAGCAGTTAGAAGGTCTCAAAAAGCAGCACATGCCAGGCTCTAAAGAGAGATTCGAATACAGACATGAAAAAAGGTCATTGAAATCTACCAGTCTGGAAAGCCACTGCTAAGGCTCTGGGACTCCAACGAACCACAGTAAGAGCCATCACCCACAAATGATGAAAACACAGAACAGTGGTAAACCTTACCAGTAGTGACGGCCTACCTGCTGACAAAAAAAAATAAAAAAAATACACAAAGGCTCATCTTGTAAAAATACATCTTGAAGAATTTTGGGATAATATACTGGGGAGTGATGAGTCAAAAGTGAAATTTGGAAGATGGGGGTCCCGTTACATCTGGTGTAAATAAACACCACATTCCACCATAAGAACGTCAAACGTGGTGGTGGAAGTGTGATGTTCTGGGGCTGCTTTGCTTCTGCAGGACCTTGTCAGAGTTTATGGAACCATAGATTTGATAGATACTCTCCATCGGGAAATCCTAAAGGAGAATGTCCGCTGATCAATTTGTGACCTAAAGCTCAATCACAGTCAGGCTAGGCAGCAGGACAGTGAGTCAAATCACACAAGCAAGTCCACCTCTGAATGGCTAAAAAGAAACAAAATTAAGGTAAAGGAGCCGCCACGTCAAAATCCTGACTAGAATCCCATTGAGATGCTGCTGCAAGACCTTAAACTGGCAGATCATTCTCGAAAACCCTCCAATGTAGCTGAATTAAAACAATTCTGCAAAGAACAGTGGGACAATGTTCCTCCACAGTGATGTACAGGACTCCCTGCAAGCTATTACAAATGTTTGATTGCAGTCATTACTGTCTAGCACGGCCCAAGCAGTTATTAGGTTTTGAATAAATCTTTATCTTGAATAAATGGAATAATCATTTAAAAGCTGCATTTTGTGTTTACTTGTGTCTTTAACTTAAAATTAGTTGGATAAGCTGAAATACTTAAATTAGCAAAAATAGATGAAAGTGGGAAGGAGGCCAAAACGTTTTCACAGCACTGCATAGAGCAAAAACACTCGGAGCCCTCTCTACCACTTTTATTTTTATTTCTCTCTCTCTCTCTCTCTCTCACCTGTTCATTTAGAGTATGTGGCTGTTTGTCTAAACCAAGAATTTGAAGACCAGATTTGCATTACTTGGTAAAATGTCCTCCAGATTATCATGTAAAGAAATGAGACTGAACACCCTTACCTGACATACCCAAGCATATTTGAACGGTATTACACATTTTGCACCTATTGTTTTTTCCAGAATTAGACTTTAGCAATAATTTTAATACCCATATGTCACTTCTTTTGCCAGTGTTGCATTGTTGCACTGAATGATGAGTCTTTCATTTCACTCTTTTCCACAATTCACCAGCAGATGTGTCCTGAATGTTTGGGTAAGCTCAAGAATGCTTATAGACGTTTCAAGACATTTTAACCATTCTCAGTGCTTGGTGTCTTCAGCACTGTAAATGACATAGATAAGATAATGCCAAACAAGTACACAAGGAACCAATCTAAATACACAGAGAAACAACCCAGGCAATGTTCCTTACCTTTGTGATATTTGTTTCATAGGCAGAATTATAACTTTGCTTTAAATACTGACACATACAAAAAAAAGTGTGGTAATTACACAGCTGAGCAATCAGACAGGGTCAGAGGAGAGATTACATGTGTCAGCCAAAATCATGCTGAGGTAATGGTATAACAATGTTTCTGAATCACACACTTTAAATTCACTGTCGGGTCCAGAAGTCTTTGGACAGCAACCTAATGTTTGTGATTTTGCCTGTCCAGAATTTGCAGTAAAAGTATTAAAAGTTAGTTTGTCCAATTACTTTTCTGAGCCCATGAAAGCAGAGGGACTTTAATGGTTCTAATTCCTAAAGAGTTTATGCAATATTTTTGATAAACCCCTTGAATTGAAGCTGGAGGTTTACACTTCAGGTTGTGCACACAGGCTAAAAAACAAAAACTGTGTTGCTGTCCAAATATTCATGGACCTGACTCCAGTTTATTGCATCTTAGCCAGTCAGAGGTACACTGAATACACCAGAATACACTGCTTTGAAAAAAAAAAAGTATTCATCACCTAACTGCTCATACTAATCATGAGTGGAGACTAAATGACTATTTAGTTTAAAACTAAATGTGTTATTTGGATAAGAATTATATATTTAAATAGCATTACAAAGTAAAAACTAGAGCATGCAATGTATAATAAGTCATTACTCTCCCCAGTAAATATGTTACTGTACTGATAATGCAGATAACATATAAACATAATAACATATACTAGTTAGTATACCAGTGCTATACTCCTATTTTAAAGACCATACTGAGATCAGAGATCTGTGTGTTAGCCAAACTGATACTGCCGATATGGCTACATGCTTTTTTTTCTGTTAGTCAGCATCCCCTGTGTTCCTAATATGTGTTAAAACCACAACCACAATCTTTTTTTCATGGTGAATACATCCATCTCTAATGCCCATGAAAGTTTTCAGTCATCCAGATCATACTGAACCAACCGACCTTCTGTTATAACATTGAATCTGTTTCATCAGATGAAGTATCATGGATGAATGATCAAATTTGATCATTTTTTCATCATTTTTTTGTTAATTCATCAAGCTGAATTCTACTCCGTGTTTCCCTACTGAACCCGGCTAAGGTTAGACCATGAGTATAACCCTGGGTTTTAGAGTAAAGAAAGCAACACGTTAATGAACAGAGCAAAAAAAAAAACAGCTGACTGAGTCTAACCTGATCTGTTATCCATATCCTCAAACTCCACCACCACAGAGTGTCCGTTGTTGGATATGTTAAGAGAAGTGCAGTTGTTATAGTTGACTATGATGGCTGGCAGACGGCTGTCATAGACTGCCTCTTCGGGTACGATGTTAATTGGGGACTGGCGGGCCCCTTGAGCGATGGGGTACGATCTGTGCCATGCAGATGGACCTGCCAAAATATAAGAAAGCAACAGGCAATGATGGATGAATGAATGAATGAATGAATGAATGGATGGATGGATGGATAAATGAATGAATGTGCTGACCCATGTCAAATACCCTAGTGGCTGGTATGCGTATAAGAAAACAGGGCTGTTATTCGATTTCAGCATGAGCATGCATTGCTGTACATTTATTTCCAACCATGCACTGGACAATTTTGCTACTTTAACCCACCATAAGCCCTTCTCTGAGCCGTGCTAGAACAGGAACAGTGCAGATGGCATTAGGTTAATGAATCTCTCTTTAACCTAATGCACTAGTGCTGTTCTAGCACGGCTCGGAGAAGGGCTTATATTGGGTTAAAGCAGCAAAAGTGTACAATGTAAAGCTATATGTAACCTAACGGCTTCTTTGCAATAAAGTATCCACCAGATTAGAATAGATAAACACGGTTAATCCATCACCCTGTGTTTGTTAAAATAGTGGTTTTAAATGTACATGCTACAAACATCTGCACGCTTTGCCTTCAATAACCCAATAACTCAAACTCTAACTTACAGCGTAAATTAAAACATGTATGACCCAACTTTTCAGAACAGGACGCAAAGCCTGATAAAAAAAAAATCCGCTTACCATCTTCTTCACCATAACCCCACTTATGACCAGTCATTATGAGTTTCCCTTCAGTGGCGCTAAAATGCTGGGTAGAGGAGAAGACAGCAGAAGCTTGCTGCTTGGTTAATGGTCGTGTGTTAATGTAGCCAGGTAGAGCTGCGGCAGTTCATGAGTAGAGGAAGAAGTTTATCGGGTTGCCAAGTTGTGCTGACTTACTCTCTGCAGGTCATCTCTATGCTCCCTGTATAAAGATGTAGTAGACTGTCTGATGCAAGCTACATGCAATTTGGCAACCCTACAAGTTCTTTCAGTCCTTGCCACGCCCCTACAAACCCCACTGCTAAACAAAGTGATTAAGAAAGTATCATTATAAAACATATAACGTACGACTAGAGAATTCTAATTTCACACCATAAAATGGAGGCTTAAAATGTAATAGCAGAAAAATTGGAAAAGGCTTGGTAGGGGGAAGAATACAAGCAAATGGTTGCAGCTAAAGCACACACTATATAGCCAAAAGTATTCACTCACCCAAACAAACCATTGAATTCAGGTGTTCCAGTCACTTCCATGGGCACATGTATATAAAATCAAGCACTAGGCATGCAGTCTCCTTCTACACACATTTGTGAAAGAATGGGTCGCTCTCAGGAGCTCAGTGAATTCCAACATGGTACTGTGATAGGATGGCACCTGTACGGTCATGAAACTTCATTGCTACTTAATATTCCACAGTCAACTGTCAGTGGTATTATAACAAAGTGAAAGTGATTGGGAACGACAGCAACTCATCCATGAAGTGGTAGGCCACATAAAATGACAGAGCAGGTCAGCGGATGCAAAGGTGCATGGACGGAGGTCACCAAATTTCTGCAGAGTCAATCGCTACACACCTCCAACCTTCATGTGTCCTTCAGATTAGCTGAAGAACAGTGTGTGAGCTTCATGGAATGGGTTTCCATGGCCAAGCAGCTGCATCCAAGTCTTCATCACCAAGCGCAATGCAAAGCGTCTTATGCAGTGGTGTAAAGCACACCACCACTGGATTTTAGAGCAGTGGAGACGTGTTCTCTGGAGTGACGAATCACGCTTCTCTGTCTGGCAATCTGATGGACGAGTCTGGGTTTGGCGGTTGCCAGCACAATGGTACTTGTCTGACTGCATTGTGCCAAGTGTAAAGTTTGGTGGAGGGGGATTATGGTGTGGGGCTTTTTTTCAGGAGTTGGGTTCAGCTCCTTAGTTCCAGTGAAATGAACTCTTAATGCTTCAGCATACCAAGAGATTTTGGATAATTTCATGCTCCCAACTTTGTGGGAACAGTTTGGGGATGGCCCCTTCCTGTTCCAACATGACTGCACACCAGTGCACAAAGCAAGATCCATAAAGACATGGATGAGTGAGTTTGGTGTGGAAGAACTTGACTGGCCTGCACAGAATCCTGGAAGAATGGTCAAAAATTCCTACAATATAAATAATAAAGTTAATGATTATAATAAAGGATAGACAATATACTATGGAAATCTGTGCTTGGATTCTGTGTTGTTTCTTTTGGCCAGTGGATAAACAAAACCAATGAATGTAAGCTATCATGATTATTCCACTAGAACATGGGAAAGTTTTGTTTGGAGTCCTATGTATGAGTTTGAATGTATAATCAACACAGTATAAATGATATTCCACTGGACAAGTTCAATTCACAGGGTGCATAAGAATATTTTTATTATAATAATTCTAAACTTTACCAATATAAAGTCAAACCAAATCACTTTTATATTGCTGTCACTCAGAAAATACCAACAGGTAAGTTTCCCAGGATGTAAATCACTCTGTGGCATTTTGTCCATAACCTTGTAGATATTATAGTTCTGTTTCTCCCTCTCTCTCTCCTTTTTTCTTTTAGTACAGCTGATAGATGTTTCCCCAAACAATAAACCTGACCACTAAATCCACTGACAATAAACCTGACCTTTAAAACCACTGTAAACCCAACTTGTACAATTTATGGACAAAAAGTGATACAGATTATGATGATTCTTCTTCTTTCTTTGTTTTCCCTTCTTTTCACATATGGTGATTTCAGTGAAGTCTGGACTGTGTAACATACATTATACTGTATGTATTTGTTGTCTGGTTAGCCAATTAGTCTTAAGCTGGAAAACTTGTCAGTGATGCCTTACTTACAGGACACTCAATTTCAGAGAAATGCTAGGGAAGTCATGAATTATCAATGTTTGTAACTCTAGTAAAAGGGAGCCGCCATAGTATTGTAGGATTTCACTGTACCACTCTCGTGTGTGAAAGAGAAACCTATATACCATTGGTGACATGCACCATTATATGGAACCGGTTGTGATTCACATAGTGTTACAAATTACAGCTAGAAGTTTTCCATAATACCAAGAAGCTTTCAGTTAAAGGTTTTAATTAACTACAAATACAGCAAGTTGTCAGAAATATTATGGCAGTAGTGTATCTATTTGTCATGCATGCATTTGTACAGATACGCATGTACATGTCTTTGACGATCATTCACGATGAATATATTCACTTCACAAAAGCTGTAAAATAATAAGAGCTAATTAATTACTAGTACTATTACTACTGTAAAAACTAGTTTTTTGTTTCCTTGTTTTTGTAATGTATTTTTGTGAAATAGAATGGTTTCCTGAAAAAATGCTGAAAGAGATTGACATTGTGACTGAAATGAAATTGCATGAAAGAGATGAGGAGTGAGAGAGATGAAGCATCAGAGCATCACATGGTCAGAAAACCTCACATTTCTTTGTCTTATACTAATCAATCACCTTTGTATAATGAACTGTGTTCCTTATGTGGCAGTAATATTTCAATTATACACATACACAGGAACCTACCTATATCTTGATGACCTGTAACATCTATTATCATGTTACATTGATATTGGACACCCTCCCTATACTGTCCCATTTGGAAATCAAGCCATAGGCAACTGTCCTCTTAGTCTCCTTATTCCTAACTTTAATTTATACACAATGCCTTCACGGTGACTTTACTTTTTGTATAGAAGTGCTTAATGGGATAAAAGATTATTATATTATAATATATATTATAATAAAGATTATTGTTGTTGTGAAAATTGAATACTGGCTTGTGATCAGTTTTAAAATGAAGACATCAATCTGCTCATGTTTAATGTCATTTTAATGTTATAATTAATGTCATTTTACCAGGAGAACAAAATATACATCTGCTATATTTTAATCATATAATAATATATTTAAAATCTTCATCATTCAAGATTTAAGTCTGCAAGACCAATTAAAAATTGATTTATTTAACCACAATAAAATTACCTATTTTATACTCCATTGTGACTTTGTTATATATCTTTCATTGTAGTTCCTTCTGTTGCAGCCAGTCATGTGAAAACCAAACACTGGACAATTCAGATTTATTGTGTATTTATCATATATCATCCAGTGCGGTTTCTTTGCTGCCTAGCAATATAAAATCCAGACCCTGCAATAAAACAGAGGGGGGTTGGGTCACGGGAGGTAGAAAAGCAATTTACTATAAGATAGTACATACAAAAAGCTCTGCATGAATTTCAGATGATATTTTATGTTCTTACTTTCCAGTGATGTGGTCTGAGTGTTAATGGGTTTTGCCTGAGGTCAAGTTTTATAAGTCTGCTGAAACCTAAGACTAAATCGTCCTCCAGTGATGAAATACTGTTGAAATTAATAAGAAGAACTTGTAGACTTGGTATTTCTGGAAAAAGAGATTTAAAATACCAAATAAACATACAAGAGTGAAAAGATGCAATAATATTAAGCCACTTGTAAATTTAGACATTACTTATAGACCTACCTGTTAGGCGGGTAATTATTACTTATTTTATTACCTTAGGTATCACGTATATAAAGACTAGCAGCTTTATATAATTTGTCTCTTCATGTAACCCTTTCTTTTTGATAGAGAAATATGTGGAAAAGAGGTCTGCAAATATGCACCTAACCTGTGAGTGCCTTTGGAATCTTTTTGAAGCTGTTTTTATTCAAGTTGATGAAGACCAATGACTGTAAGTTCTTCGATTCCTCTGGTAGATATTCTATTTTATTATCAGCCAAGTTCAACCACTGCAGACTTCTGAGGCTCCCAATTTGTGGTGTCAGTGTCATGATGGAATTGCTACTCAGACCAAGTTTTTGCAATTTGCCAAGTTTACCAACCGACGGTGGGATGGAAACGAGTCCGCAGTTTATGGCCCAGAGCTCTCTGAGTTCTCCGAGTTCTCCCAAAGCCTCAGGCAGGATGGTGAGAGGGTTGTTGTTTACTCCCAGGTATGTCAGGTGTTTCAGGGAGCTGATGTTAGCAGGAAGCAAGGTCAGTTGGTTTTGATCTAGGATGAGTTCTTCAAGCTGATCAAGGTGCAGAATCTGTAAAGGTTTAGAATAAGATACGGGCGAAACAAAATGACATGCAGAATAAAAAGAGACTTCTGGCCAAAATAATATAAAAATCGAATCCATGTAAAGAGCTAAGTCAAATGCTGGTTCTTGTTTAGTGATGAGTAAAGTTATAGTAGTGTGGTAGTAACGAAGCATCAACCAAACTGTGGAGTCAGATTAAAAAAAATTAAGTTTAAAAAGAATTATTAAGATTATTATATTATTAGGATTATTATTACACCTGTCATTTTAGACCACAATAATTTATTAGTATGGTGTAGGGCCTCCTTTTGCAGCCATTATAGCGTCAGTTCGTCTTGAGAATGACATATACAAGTCCTGCACAGTGGTCAGAGGGATTTGAAGCCATTCTTCTTGCAGGATAGTGGCCAGGTCAC
>JANCOA010000001.1:20746614-20757572 GCA_024363135.1 Leptodoras oyakawai | reverse complement strand
ATAGATAGATAGATAGATAGATAGATAGATAGATAGATAGATGAAGAAAACTAACAACATATGTATATATTTAATATTTATACATGCTTTTCTAAAATCAAAATATACAGTTTACAGTTTTGAACTTGGAGTCATCTGGTAAAAGACTGACTAAAGTGTTTTAAATATTTAGTTTAGCCTAATTTTATTACATGAACATGTGGTAAGCGCCTATAGGTGCACTAAGTAATGACCTGTGCTGTTACGGATGTGATCATTTTATTACCATAATAAATAACAAAATTCTGCAGTTGTGATTCTTAAACATGGTAAACATGGTCCTAAAACAATAAAGTACCATGCATAAAGACTAAACCAGTCAAGTATCTTGAATTTAGGATTTATCGAAATATATCGTGTTTTGCACAAAATATCTTAGAAAATGAGATCCAAAAAGTGGATATGCTCTTAACAGTAATGATGCTTGACATATTGATTTTTATTGGTGATATCTCTTTATGTAGGGAATGTTTTTCCTCTTAGACTTTTCTCAAACAGGCCTACAGCACAAACGCTAGTCTATTATTATTATATCAATTTTGTACATTTGTAATCAAATAATATAGTAACCCCTTTGAAACCACAAATAAATATTAACGTTAACGTTTATTGCATTTGATTTTGATTATTCTTATGAATCTATCACTGACCTTCATCGTGTCTTTATATGTGTCTATGTGTGTGTGTGTGTGTGTGTGTGTGTGTGTGTGTGTGTGTGTGTGTGTGTGTGGTGCTAATGTCAGCAGATAACACCTCTTCACCTGTGTACACACAAGCAAATTTTCTAAATGACCAACGTCTGATTTACACCCCTGTTCACTTAAAAGACTAATGGAAAAACAGTATTTGTACTTTTCTAGATTTGAATAGTCAATATAATATTCCAAACAAAATCATAAATAAAGACAGGGATTTAACAGAATGCTTCATTTCCTTGACTAAAAAAAAAAGAAAAGTTCCAGACTTGTAGAGTAAATCCTATCATATGACTGTGAAGAAAGGGAAAAGTACGTAAGAGAGCAAAATCGTCTTTTCCAAAACATCTTCCTTGGCTGCAGAGAATAATGATAGCCAACAATTCGTTCGAGCGTTCCTTGGCCATAAATGGTCTTGTAGTGCTTCCACAGCTGGAAAACACATGCACTTCCCCTCTTTAGATTATCCTTTAATCACATCCTTGTTTTTGCTCACCGTGTATAGCACATTTAGGTGCTTCTGGTTGTCTTTAGTAATGCTTCAAATGATAAATGAATGTTCTTATTGAGTATCAGCTATTAATGTTCTATTCTAGAGAATAAACTTGATTCCCAGATTAAAGAAATGCCTGTTAATCATGTATCGTGTAAGTTATAGCATTACATAGAGATCAATACGCAAAACTCGACTTGTATGTAAACAGTTGCTGTACATATTTGCTGTCCAATATAACATAAAAGCAGTTGTTCGCCGTAATGTCTGTGGTCTCCAACAAACTGAGTGAAATATGGATGTTGGAGAAGGCGAGCATGCTGGAGCCAGGCATCTGTCCCTGTACTTGGATGCCACCCAAGTTCCCAGGCAGTCAAGTACAGAGTAATAATGCGCACAGTGTCATAATTGCCTGTAATTTAATCATATCCTCCATCTCTCATGCAAACATGACGGCTGGCTGAAGCAGGTTGTAGCATACGAGTTCCTTCACCAAGCGTTGATTGATTGAGAAAGTAACTTTTAAACCTTCAAGTACCATGAAGAAAAGGAATTCATTGTTAAAATGAGTAAATATTGACACCATTATCTTATTGTTTGCTAACTAACACCTTCCATCTGTTGATGGAGGAGACTGCTCCCCTCAGACCACCTGTACACACCATCCAAGTCGTCTTGATCCAAATCTCCACTCCAACATATGATCCTATTGTCCTAAATTAGGCAAGGAATCACAGTATTGTGTGTGTGTGTGTGTGTGTGTGTGATGCAAAGCTCAGTAGTGAATATTTATTTCTTTTTTTTTCTTGCCTCCCTGGTGACTCTTTCCATTAACATTATAATTTCAGACACTGCTTCGTTCCATGTTACACTCCATTGTTAGAGAATCAGTGCATTCGGAGGTCCACTGGGGATGCTGACCCCTTGGCAATTTTGTTGAAAGTGTAATTATCTACCCGCAGCTCACCAAGATTTAAAAAGATTGCATTTCCACTAAACCCATATCAATGCTAATTTAGTTGTGCTGTTCCAGGTGCCTCGGTCCAAGCCTGTGCGCTGGGGAAAGCCGCCTTGTCCACAGGGAGGCCTATGAGGACCAATACGTACTAAAATTATAGCTATTTCTCCCTGTCAGAAATCGGCTTTACACTATAGGACACAGTGAACAAAGAAGGCATGCAAGATTGGAGTTAAACAAACATGACTAATGCCCCCCCACTCTGTCACCCTCAGCTTCCCAGTGGCTGGGAGGCTGCAAGCTAATAATCTAGCACGAAATGGAATATAAAGCGGCCACTGAAAAGGAAAAAGCATTGCTCATGCTGAACTGCATGTGTGATTAATAATGAATGCATTCATATTGGAGTTGGTCAGTACATTTAAATTGTGCATGGAGTTGTGTAAGGAGATTGTGCCTGTCTTTGGACATCAAGTGAAGACCTGGAGCACACCGGTGTGTTTCTCAGCTCAATTAGATTTCATTTGTTTGGGGGGAGGGAGGGTGCAAGACGGGATATGATGTACAGTGTGTGTGTGTGTGTGTGTGTGTGTGTGTTAATAGGTGTGTGCATGCTTTTGGATTCTATGCGCGTGCATGTGTGTGCGTTACCTGTGTAGAAAATAAAAGCACTTTAGGTTAGGTTGTGACTTCTGTCTCTTTATTGTTTTATGATATGAATCACGGTTTAGAGTAAGAGGAAATACTGTTTTATGGCTGGAGCATGTATATTCCGAAAAACAGATTAGAAATAAATAAAAAAAACTGTTAATAAAAACGTGCCGAATTCCCAAAGAAATATTTGAAATAAACTGCACTGCAAATGAAACATTCATTCACTTCACAGCTGTCGGATTTGTATAACACACAAGCAACAAAAACTCAAATAACAATCAAGCAGCAATCCCACTAACCCGCGTCGGTAAAGTTTACAATCAAGTTGTTTTTATTGCCATCTAAATCATCTAAATAAAAGAATAGCCAAGCAAAAAAAAAGAAAAAGAAAAGAATAAATTCCCTGCAACGAAGTGTCCTCAAATCACAATTTTAATTCGACGTTAATGAGATATTTTAATGCACGCCTTCAAGAAAAGTTAATACAAATTAGTTCACACTTGAATTTGCTTTACGCGGCTGTTATGTTAATCTCATTGCTGTCATTGAAATAAATGTAAATCAGCTTCAGTGCATTGTTTTGCTACAGTGGTTTAAATTAGTTTGATATTCATAGCTTGTGACGTTAGATTTGCATCGTATTATTTGGTTTTACTGTCTAAATTCGTTTTAACGACCTAATAATTTTCGTTTGAAATAACAAAGTTATTGATGAATGTGTGATTATTATTATTATTATTATTATTATTATTATTATTATTATTGTATTATATATATATATATATATTATCAGTATAATAAATAATATTCAATACATTTGTTGTCAGTAAAAATCTGCTCTAGGGAAGTATATACTATATAAAGACACTGATTTTGTTTGTTTGTTTGTTTATCGTTATCTTTTTTTCTTTTTCTTTTTTAATAATCAAAGCTTCTTGTTTTGGCACTATTTTATTCTAAAAAGACACATACAGGTCTGCCAGCTTTAAGGCTCCAGAGAAAGCTCTGTGATCAGCTCACACTGCTGACACTAAACCATCTGCTTCAAAGCTCTTGGCCGAGACACAACCTTAAATATGGCTTTAATTAAAAGACGGTTCATTCGGAGCCGGAGACCACATGATGGGCAATAATTACAAATAAGGCTACAGATGTGACAGATATGTGCTTATAGGGGAAATCTAAAGCTAGATCAAGGAAGTACAGTAGCACCTGAAGTCATGTCTCAGATCCCTGTGATTATCCGAGCAAAAAGCAAGGGTTTGATTTCCAGAGATGAATTAACATTTAATGGAAACATTTCTTCTGAACATCTAATTGAACACGGTGTGTGTTTATGTGTGTCCAGCTGTACTTTTCTTCTGTATGATTTGAGGACAGGAGATATATCTGAGATCACTACGTCCGATGGTTACATCCTCAGGAAACACAGAGAAGTTTAGGTGGTGAGTTTGAAAAGCCGGAAGTTGGAGCGTTTTGTATTTTGACAGCTATGGATCCAGGTCTACTGAATATTCAGATATAGATATACAGATATACAGATATACAGTCTGCAAAGGGAATAATTAGATCCAGAAATGGCAACATAGTCATTTAAAAACAAACAAACAAATAAATAAATAAATAAATAAATAAATAAATAAGCAAAAGATAAATGAAGAAATAATCAATAATAATAATAAATACATGCCTGAAATATTAAACCATCTTTTCATTTTTTTTAAGTATTTAACAAATAATACCTACGCAGTTATAGATTTTCAATCAACCACATACTTGTCTATCTATCTATCTATCTATCTATCTATCTATCTATCTAGCTGCATTTCTTTATTCCCTCCCTTACTAACTGAGCAGGTTAAAGCAACGAGGTAATTCCTCCTTCTTTTTTTCCCTCTGGTCGTTTTTGTAAAATATTGGAGACCTGCGGCAAAAGCAGCAGTGGTAAAAAAAAAATTAACACCTACGTGCATTGTGGTCTAGACCTTTATAAATACAGAGTGTTGCTAAACGTGAGAGCAGTTTAACGCTGCATGTGTTAAATGATGCTCGGTGATTTAAGGGAAACGTGCCTGTGCACTGTTAAAAGAGCAAATCACTTTGTCTCGTGCACCAGACCTGTTTGTTTACAGGCTGGAAAAGCACAACACTGATATACCTGCCTATGCACGTATCCACAGCACGTGCACAGGCGTGTGTGTTCTGCCCCCCAGCCAGAGGTTGTGTTTTTTTATTATTATTATTATTATTGCACAGCGTTGCCTATATAAGAAAACAAAACACACACACCTGAAGTATCTGAAGAATGCTAAGAGTTGCGTGTGTGCAAATAATGTTCATCAGAACGTTGTGATTTGCAGCACGGTCTAATTAAGAGTGATTCAACTTTTCTCTTTTTTTACCTTCTGGGTAACCAGGGCATTGCTTTGGCATTGCTATTGGAACACTGTATGAAGACCAAAGTTTAGTTTATGTTGAACTGCACTTTGGATTTAGGTAATATTAGATGACTAACATTATCAAAACATCAGGTTTGAAGTCATGTTTGGAGATCTACTTTTAAACTAAGATGCATGTCTAATTAAGAACATGTGAGCACAAATACTGGAGCATTGCTCTGTATTTTATGCACCATGAAGTCCTTTCTTAGGTCAGTAAAATAAAACCCACGGTGCTCCATCGCCCTCTAGCGGAACACTTTTTTACAGGAAAAAGCACGTACCTAAAAAAAAGAAAAGAAAAGAGAAAGAACAGTCCTGGGTTGGACAAATATATACGATTATAAAAGCGTATGTAGTATTTTTAGTCTATTCATTCATAGGGTATATCAAATATGCATTACATATTTAGTAAGCTAAATGTTTAAAAAATAAAAAAAAGAAGCAAGCTAAGTGATCTGGATCTAACCTTGTTTTATGTAGTTCCACATGCTCAGTGAATAGGCTGCTAAACTGTTCCCTTCCTTAGTGCTGGGCTGGTAATGTCAAAGATACACCTTTCCTACCTGCACTATGTATGATTTACCTGGAATTGTTGTGTATAATGAATTTTTAATGCTTTAGTCTAAAACTTAAATACAGTGTGTACTTTAAATCATGGAAATTTGGCCCTTAGTGTGTGAATGCGAGTGTGAATGTGTGTGTGTGTGTGTGTGTGTGTGTGTGTGTGAGTCCTACGATGGATTAGCGCCCTGTCTAGGGTTGGTTCCTGCCCTTTCGTTCAGAGTTGCCGGCTGGGCACCGGCTCCCCCGTGACCCTGTAACTGGGAATAAGCCGTACAGATAATGACTGACTGACTGACTTTAAATCATTTAAACGTACACTGTATGCAATCTTAAGGTGCAAAGGATGTCCCTTTGACGGCAGCCATCCAACAACAAGGAAAAGTACAGGTTAGAAGGCTGCTAATGTTTTCTGAGAGTGTATAGTCACTCAGGAAGGAACATCAACACAAAAAGAAAAAAATAGGCTGTTAGTAGGATATGCAGAACATCATTTTCATGTCTCCCAAAAAAAAAATCCAAAAGAAGTGAAACATCTGATCTTAGAGCAGTCCGTTTCTTTTGCGTTATAACCAGAAGCCATTGTACGCTGGTGATTAATCTAATGAATTCATTCATTCATTTCTGTAACTGACTGTTAGAAGTCTACAAAGAAGTCAAGAAATCACGATTTAGAATCCAACATATCTGTCAACCGTTTCCAAAGTGTGCATATATTCACTAGAAATTCATAAATAAGAAGATGTCCATTGATGGGCTGAATTTATAAATTCAGATCATAGTGGATCAGCTGGAAGTCAAGTCTAATAATATGTAATCAGTGCACAGAGACACAGTAGCACTAAATACACACAGACCAGTAGAACTAGAATATGTTCTGTAATCTAGTGCACAGGGTTCATTGGTTAGTACCTTTTGGGAAAACAAGGGGTTTCCTTTTCTAGAAAAGGTATCAGTCAGAACCTTACCAACTAGGAAAAACGAAACCATGAATCATTCATTTTGTAAAAGAATGCAATCTGCAGCTCAGAAGAGTAATCTCTACATCAACTAAAATTTGTGAATGTCCAGCTGCAAAAATACCGGTAGGTTCATTAGACAGGTATTTTTTAATGCTTAAGCATTAGAGATTAGTTCATGTCTATAAATAGACAGTTAAAGTGAGTACATGTTGTTTCTCACTGGTGCTTCATGTTACCACTCTGGACTCTGAACAGATAAGACATTTATGATTAACTTGAAGAGGAGTGGAGCCCACTCACCTATCCATTTATATAGTTAGTGGTGTTGTAGGTGGTGCTGAATGGACAGTTCCAGTGCAATAAGTATCAGTAAAAAAGCTCTAAACTCACTCATTTATCATAGCCAGTCCATATACTGGCATGTTTTCGGAACATGGGAGGAAACCTGAGAAATTAGAGGACATGTATAGAAATTCAGCACAGACAGCATCCCAAGGATCAGGATCAAATCTGAGACTCTGGAGCTGCAGGACTTCTAAACTGTAAAATAAATTATACAAAAACAATCCTATTTAAAGTATTCAGTATTCATATTATGCCCATTATTTAAATATTTTGCCAATTTATTTAACGGATTAATTCCTGAGCTGTCTACCATCTTACATCTTAGCATCTTAGATTCCAGTTAATTGCACATTAATTTACATTAAGTCAACGATTGATTACGAAGGAATTCTACACTATATATATAGTCTTAGGCTAGATCCATGGTAGATCCATAATTACTGATTTAAAGGTAATGAGTTCAATTCCCAGCACAATCAAGCTGCCAGTGTTAGGCAGTTAGTGCTTTGACTGCTCAGGTGTGTCTTGTCTCAGTAATTTATTTTATATAGAGAAAAGCATCAGCCAAATGAGTAAAACTATAAATGCAGCTTTTATTTAAATGTATTGGGTTTTGCAATTGTTAAACCCAATTGTAATGCGACCAGTCCAGACAGGCTATTAGAACACAGAAACAAATATAACCTTCATAATAACAAATTGTGATTTCCATCACTGTATTAAAAATAAATTAAAAAAATTAAAAAATTAAAACCACTGTCTGTCTGGCTATGTTTTACACACCAAAAAGGTCCCTGAATCCTACTGTGAAGCCCACTAAGAGAAATGTCATCTTTATTTCTATCAAATTACATCTAAAAGGAAAAAACATGCATTTAAAAATACTTTTAAGATATCTTGTTGTACATAAGCCTATAAAAAAAAAACATGGTAAACATGTATATGCTGTGCTGCCATTTGGATGGTAATGCCCAGTCAATTACATTTCCTTCAAGGTCATTAAGCACAAACCTGGCTTGTCCTTTAACAAGGCGTGCCTGTGTGTTTAATGAGGGTCGGAGGAGGCTAGAGCCGGTTTAATGGACTCGTGTTGTGCGGCTTCGCGTTGCTCTCTTGGTTGTTCTGAAAATCCTTTTCTTGCCATCTGCAGACCTCTCTCCAATCGGCATTTCTCCACTCGGCATTGCTCCACTCGTCTACTTTATGTTCGCAGACCTCAAGGAAAAATAAATAAGCTGACTGTAAATGGTGCCTCAATAAATTTTCACCTCGGTGAGACTATTTACTCAACTGGATGACATATTTCCTATGACATTTCACTATTTTTTTATACAAATAGTCCCATGTGCATATTGTCCTGAAGCAATTTCTCTTTAATGTTCAGTCACATACAAGTCATAAGTAGCTACACGTGCCTATAAACATCCTGCAGAGTAATGTAGCCATGATGGATAACAGCGAGGTACAACGGATGTCTGGATTTATTTCATGATTCACTGATGCAGTGAAATGACATGCGTATAATATCGCATTCCCAGTGCTGAAGACACTAGTGTTTAAAACAATGTCAGCTCTGAATGTCAAAGTAAGAAAAAGTATGAAACTGCAAACAATTCTACTATACGAGAATAAAAAGTGCACTATAATAGATTACTTCCTTTAAAGTAGGAATATTACACAACCTAAGGAACTCATCTGTGGCGTATTTTACATAGAGGTGATTTACGTTCATGTCAGTGGGTTAATCCTTTAATTGACTTTTAAATGTTCTTGTTTTAGCAGTGTTTTGTTCTGCTTTGCTTTCCTACACACGGTTTAATTGAACCCTTATTCGTACAAGCAATATACCACACTCAGATAGCCACTAACTGCTATAAGGATGTGTGTAGATCACCCATTTTCTGCACCAATAAAAACTTTGATTGTGTGTCAAGCCCACATAAGAAAGAGATCCGCCGTGCTAAATGAGATCCTCCACGCTTGGCTAATGATACTTAATGAATTATTCAGAAAAATAAATCATTATTCAAAAATAGAGTGCCGGCAGGAGGCAAACAATTTGAAGGGTTGTAACACCCTGTAACAGTTCAACAGCCAAAGGAACAAAAGTATCACGCTGGAAATTAAACTAATGATTAAAAAATGTGCATTAATTTTGCATTTGAGGGGACGTAGAAAATGCCAGACAGTTTTGAAAGGTTAATCTTTAATGCAGTCACTAATAAACAGAGTGGGAGAGAAATTAGGAGTTTGCACTTTAGCTGGACACAGTAAGTCATCACAGGAATTAATAACTTCTTTTTTTTGCTTTCTTTTCTAAAATGAAAATTCGTAGCAATAGTACAATTCAATCCATCGCTGAGCAGACAGCAGTGTTTCTCATTTTGGAGTGTTTTTCAATTATTCAACAGATTGCTGTTTGCTTGTTTGTCTGAATGCAAAATGTTAGACCTTAGAATAGACTGAGCGGTTAAGAGGAGTGAAGTTTTGGCACCTCCCCATGATGTCCACACAGAACCTCTACTGCTGCTTTTGCAGTTTTATCTTAATTTAATCACTGAGCCACCACAAACTGCTGAAGTCTGTTTGGGGTTGCAAATAGTGGAATAATTGATGGCCAAATATCCAATGTTGCTTACATATAATACAGTTTTAGCTTTAGTTTCCTACATTTCACTGTACAGGGGGAGTCAAAAGCCTCAGGACCCCCTTTTATTTCAGAAACCAAAGGGAAAATGACATATCTGGATACCCCAGCAAGTAATGAGTGAGTGAGCCTATCTTTGGAACATGTCTGGAACATGGCCGTCATCTTGAAAGCCACCATACTGGATCAAGGGCAAGCTTTTCCAATGGGAAGGTGGTCATGTAGCGGATCACAGAAGACCAGAAAATGATTGCCGCAATCAGATTTGAAATATCTATTGTGGTTCAAATGTTATCAACAGAGAAAATTGCAACAACAACTGGGAACATTGCCTGTGATGCACAGCTATTTGACGCTGTCCCTGGTGCTGAATGATTGGATCCTGCACCTTAAGCTCTGTGTTCAGCACCATGGATAGAGTCAAATAGGTGTGCAGCACATGCAACGTTCCCAGTTGTTGCTGCAAATTTCTGTGTTGATAACATTTTAATGGAAGGAGAAAATGACATGGTGGCATGCTTTTTTTTATATAAAAACATAAAATAATAGTGTGGTATGATGCGGTCAGACATGAAGCAGACTTACTGTATTCTAGGAAGTATTTTCTAATTGTTCCTATTACCTACAAATTTGGCTGCTGAGAAGGCAATATCCTAACTGCTATGGTTAAGTCTGCCTAGTGGGACACGTGGGACTCAACTTTCACTGTTATAAAGTTATTTAAGCGGTCTGTTTTTGTTTGATACCCTGACTTGTTTGACTCTTGGTGTTTGATTTCTAGATTCAGGTTTTGCCTATTTTGTACTGTTGATAATCTCCTGACCAGTTCCTGTTTGATGTTTATCATTAGTTAATACTGTTTGCATATTGCTAGATCTGTGCATGTTTTCTGACTTAGATTTTGCCCTCTGTTTCTGAATTTTTGTAAAAAACATGCTCCAATATTTTAATCTCCCATGTTTTTTCACCCTGTCATCTCAGAGAGGTTTGTTGGCATCCTTGGTTTGCTCATTAGGGATAATTCTACATCCAGATTACTTTAAAGCTGCTTTGTGACAATATCTATTGTTCCCAAAGACTATATAGGTATGAAATAAAAATACCTTTCAGGGAACAAAAGCTTGTCACTAGGCTAGACTTACAAAGGCACTAAGAGTATATCT
>JANCOA010000001.1:20671045-20683936 GCA_024363135.1 Leptodoras oyakawai | reverse complement strand
CCCTACACCATACTAATACATTATTGTGGTCTAAAATGACAGGTGTTTCAGTTTCATTGTCTAACCCCTGTATATATATATACACTGTTTGAGATACTGGATTTCTGATTTACATCAGTTGTAAGGCATAATGATCAAAAAGAACACAAAAAGTAATATGTCAAAAACCAGAAATATGTCGCTTTGATGTTCATACATAATGAATATAAAATACATGACATTTTACCTTTGTCAAATAAAAATATGAAAAAAATGTTTTCACTGTATTCTACTTTTCTGAGATGCTCTAGTAGACTTCCATATACTTCACTGAGGAAATCAGTGTTGCCTGGGTTGCATTTGCATACAGGAATGTGATTGGCTCTTGTATGTTATGACGCAATAACACGTATGTGTATGAAATTGTAATAAGGATGACTTTAAGGAGGTCAAGATTTCTAAAAAAAAAGAAACCATTCAATCATTTATATATTACAAAAAACTAGATAACTAAGGAATGAAATGTTAAATACAATCTGACCTCTTGGATACGAATAAGAAAGAGAGAATAAAGATGTGAAAAAATAAAAGTTTTACGCACTTGTTTTACCTGTATGAGTCCGGGTGTGGGTCTTAAGATGGTCTGACCGTGAGAACTTTCTCTGACATGTCTCACACTGGAAAGGTTTAACGCCTACATGCGCACACACACACACACACACACACATATATACAGACACAATCACAGACACATACACACACACACAAACACACAAAGAGAGAAAGAGTACAGGCTACAGTAGAGGCCAGGAGGGAATCCCTTGTAAGAGGAAGAGGACTAGAAGAGAAGTGTTACGACACTCTAACACTGGATGGATGATGTGAGAGCGCGTCCTGCTAGTAGCAATACATCTGCAACAGGCAGTGAATCAGGAAAACGTCACCGTCTTCAGTGCAGACACCTTCTCACAGATTTTCTCACAGGTTACGACAGATTTCCAAACATTCTCTCTGACAAGAGACTGCGTTCTATCGCCTTGTTAAGACTGTATTACGCTGCATCGACATACTTCTGCTAGCAAAGGGTCATTTGTATTAGCATTAATGGCTTACATGTAATATACACAAGTGCCATAAGGAACGAGTCATGGCGAATATAGAATATAAACCGTCTTATCACGGATTCCTAATCTGTGCCTCGAGCCAGAAGGATTGTCCTGCCTGGCTGGCGTCTCTGCTCTGGTGTAAATTGAAAGGCAGATGAAAAAAAGGGGGAAAGACAGGACAGGACAGATGAAGAAGGATGAAGCAAACCTGTGTGTCTCCTCTGATGTCTCTTCAGCTGGTCTGACCGGGAAAATCTCCGGCCGCAGTCTGTGAAGTCACACTGGTACGGCTTTTCACCTGCAACACATCCGCAGTTCGACGCGCTTTTTCAATCCATTCTTAAAAACAAGAAGCAGTCTAAACAGGAAGCAGCAGCGCTTTATTTATCACCGGCTTTATTTTTAACACTGACCGGAACGGTCATCGTGACTTGGTTTGATTGGATGGTTTTAAGAAAGAATGAACGACCTGACACAAAGCAGAGTTGCTCTTTTAATTAGTGTGACTGCAGTAGGCAGTAGGCGATCACACTATTGTTAACCCGTCAGGAGTATTCGGGTTTCAACTGCCACAATTTTCAAAATATCGACACCGTTCCAGCTCTAAGACGTCCGACACGGTCGGGATCGGCGCGCTTGTACAAAGCTAAAGGATCCGTGCACTCCTTTATCCTCCACACCTATTTTTATCACCCCTTTTTCCCATCCACTTCCATTGATTTTCATTTCAGTTTCTAATTTTCTGTCACCAGTACTTCTGCTTGAATAACAAGTTGCATACACACTATGACTAATCTGATCAAATGTATTTGCACTCCCAGCTACTATATGTATACACACACACACACACACACACACACACACACACACTTCTGTGTTTGATCAAAAGTATTGGCACCCCCAAACTACGGACTTGCACACATACACATACACGCACACACACACACACACTAATGTGAATGGTGCTGATGCTAAAGTCACTGCTTTGCTGCAATCACACTCACAGGAAATGCCCCTCTGTAGTTACTCTTACTACCCCCAAAATGGATGATTTTCCCAACACCTGCACTATTTTATTCCTCATATTTATTACAGTTATTGATATTTATTTAACAAGGACACGTCATGTGTTTTAACCATTTATACACTCTATAGACCACCTATATCACCCCTTTCCAACCAATCAGAATCAAGAATTCAACAATAAGGTGTTATAAAATACATTTGCTCCTATTAGGGGTAGCAAAATTATTGGAGGAAAAAAAAAAAATATATATATATAAAAAGGAGGGGGAAAAAATAATAATTTTAAAATTTAAAAGTAAAACTTTTAATTTTGACTAATATATCATTAAAAGAAATATGACACAATATCTTATTATTTTTAAATAAAATAACAATAAAATCACCATCTCATATAATC
This sequence comes from Leptodoras oyakawai, assembly GCA_024363135.1. Classification (NCBI taxonomy): domain Eukaryota; kingdom Metazoa; phylum Chordata; class Actinopteri; order Siluriformes; family Doradidae; genus Leptodoras; species Leptodoras oyakawai. Next base: position 20,681,428 of record JANCOA010000001.1, on the reverse strand, counting down.
TAATAAACACATATTGTCTTATAGGCATCCTATAGTTTTTAGGTACAGCTTTAGGAAGGCTGCTGGGTTTTGCATGCAGAAGTAAGTGTGACAAAGAAGTCAAAGTCTCCAGAACAGCTGTGGCAGATTCTCCAAGACGCTCAGTAAAACCTAAAAGCTTTTATAATTTCCTTATAAAATAAAACTGCACACGTTATGAAACACCTTTCACACTGTTTAAGAAAAAGCCACACCATATATGGACTTCCTGTAGTTAATTCCTGTTTATTGCACTTTATTTTATTACTTTATTAACCATACCTTATGGTTCATAACGTATGCAGGTTTATAAATTATAAAAGTTTTACTGAGCGTCTTGGAGAATCTGCCACAGCTCTTCTGGAGACTTTGACTTCTTTGTCACATTTACTTCTGCATGCAAAACCCAGCAGCCTTCCCAAAGCTGTACCTAAAAACTATATATGCCTATATTATATGCCTTATAGGATGCCTATAAGACATAAAAAACAATATGTTTTTATTAGATTATATGAGATCCTGAATTTATTGTTATTTTATTGTGTCATATTTATTATTTTTGTCAGCATTTTCCCCCACTTACTCTGCTACCTGTAATAGGAGCAAATGTATTTTATATCACCTTATTGTTGAATTCTTGATTGTGATTGGTCGGAAAGGGGTGATTAATTTTCTATAATAAAGGTTGGTCTATAGAGTGCGTGTGCCTAATAAAGACTTCTGCGTCGTACTGTACAGTAATCATCTGTACGTTTTACTGAACGTCTTGGAGGATCTGCGACAGCTCTTCTGTGGAAAGAGTACTTCCACAGTACTGTGTATATATTTCTATATTATACTGTGACATAATAAACAGCACCAACACACTATTTGAATATTTGAAGGTGATGTTTGATATGTGTGTGGTGTTGCACTGGTTTTAAAGTACCATTAGTTTTTGTTGGTACCATTCTTCACTGGACCTGTGATTGATAAAAAAAGAAAGAAAATGGCTCCACCTTTCTGGTATGAAAAGCATCAGGACATTCAGCAGTGGTGAAATAGTCTAAAAGGCACACAAGCAGTGCAAAACCTTGGCTCTGTTTCTGAATCTGTGCTTAATCAGCATTACATTGGTCCTGATTATCGTACTGACTCGTGCTGGGAGTTGGAACAGAACCAAAGCTCTGGTGTTCATGTGCACGGAAAACACAAAATTATGCAGTACAGGAAAGTCTCTATCTGTATCGGCGATACACGGAATGTACTTTCCGTGCTAATGAGTCGTGTCTACAGCCGCGCTGATCACCAGGGATCTGGGATTTTCTGCTTGTTGCAGGGTAAATCACACTACCATTAATAATGTTTAATGTCATGCTAGGTTTAATACAAAATGGGTGGAAATGACTTCCTCCAATGACTGTAAAGATGTAAAGAGTACATGTTAAACTAATCTGCCTAAAAAAGTGGTCCCTGACTGTAATGGTCCCTGTAATGGACTGTAGTGGTCCCTGACTCTGATTTAGATAAGCACACCCATCACTTTGTGAAGATCTCGGTACCTGTATGCTTGCGACTGTGCATCTGTAGGTGAGACAGTTTGAAGTAGCGCTTGTTGCATCCTGGATAGGCGCACATGAACGGCCGCTTCTCGTTGGTCTCGGAGCGTACGATGGCCGGAGCGATCCCGGGGACCCTCCTGACATCCTACAGCAAACAATATAACCATCAGAACAACAGATTCAGGATGTATTCTAAAGCAGCTCATGGTATCTTTGCTGTTGTGCTTCTTATCCCTGACAAAAAAAAAACCTCACCAAGAGCTCATTATTGCAGAATTAGCTGTGAAATGATCGCTGAGATTCACCCATGCCCACCGATTTAGCCGGCAAAATGGGAGCTGTTAGTCACGGGTGTTAGGCCGACCTTATCCCCATGGCCGCTCTCCCCCACCCCTCATTTGCCCACCGTTAGGGCCCATCTGCTCTTAATTAGCTAGCGCTTAGCATAATGGTGTTTTTCTATATGCTGGTGTGGTAATGAATGTGTGGTAAATGCTATTGATAAGTAAATTACTAAAGTGTTTTATGGCTGCACTGCCAGACTCATCTATTGACCCCATGGGAATGATAATGCACTGTGCCATGGGCTGTGCCACGGTCACCAACGTTCTGCGAGCATGCTTTTTTTATAGTGTGTATAGTAAGGTCAGTCAAGTTCCTGCTTTTACAGCCTGTTTTATATTCTGTCTTTAATTAATTTCATTTTATTAATTATTAATTATTAATTTTCATATTATTAATTTCATTAGTAGCTGTGTATTAGCCTTATTATATTAATACTCATTAAAATGTATTATTATTATTATTATTATTATTATTATTATTATTATTATTATTACTATCATTCTTATTATTATTATTACTATTATTATTATTTTTATTATTATTACTATTTTTACTAATACTAATTACTAATAGTAATATTACTATTATTATTATTATTATTAGTAGTAGTAGTAGTAGTAGTATTGTTGTTAATAATATATTATTTCTATTATTATTACAATTACTATTATTTTTATTATTACTATTATTATTATTATTATTACTGTTGTTATTATTATTATTACTATTACTATTATTTTTATTATTACTATTATTATTATTACTGCTGTTATTATTATGATTACTATTTATTATTTTTATTTTTATTTTTATTACTGCTCATTAATTCGCACACATATCCACTACAGAAAATCGTTCCCTTTAACTTCGAACACACTTTCTAAAACACTCAAGAGGTTTTTTTTGGGTTTTTTTTTTCTAGCTCTTTTTTTCTAGTCTTCTAGCTCTGGAGAATCTCTTCTAGCACCGCTCCAAGAGCGCTGACAGACATTAATTAAGACCTAATGATTTATTAGCATGTGCTTACAAATGGAAATGTAGTTTTGTTTCTAATGGAGTGCTTTTTTTTTTTTTTTATTCTTTTCTCTCATCCAAAAAAATGCTTTTTAAGCGCCTTGAATGTTCTGGCAGGCTCCTGCTTCCTCTCACACAACCCTCTCATAGAGGGTTCAGAGCCATTCTTCCTGGCTGTATTGTTATTTATTTGCTGTTCGTCTCATTTACTCGTTCGCTCGGGTCTGCTTTATCACTCGTCGCCTTTTTATGCGTGCTCCTTCACAGGGTGGTTATGTTAGTGTAGGAACATGTGAAGTGTTGCTTGTTGTGTGTGTGTGTGTGTGTGTGTGTGTGTGTGTGTGTGTGTGTGTGTGTTCATGCCTTGCCCTGACCTTGGCCTTGTATTAGCAAATAGGGGAAAATCCAAGTGTGTTCCAGTTCATTTTTAATGATACACATTAGGAAAATTATGGCAAGATTATTTTTGCTAATATGTTTGCATTATATCCATGTAATCATATATCAGTTGTGCGGGGCTGTAACGGTATGATCAAGAGTGCATTGTGCATTATTTGTACTGTAGTGTGTGTGTGTTTGTGTGTGTGTGTGCTGACCTGAATGCCTCTGAAGACTCCATGGGTGTGTATTCGGTACTGGGTGCTGCAGCTGTACACCATGGGCGTGCTCGGGTCGTTCTCATAACCCGGTGTATGACTGTGTGAGGAGGAGACACACAACGCTTTCCTCATGAGATATTCTCAGCTCTTAAAACCTGCACTATTGCTTTAACATTTTGCTATTCAAGCTATCAAGCTATTTTTACCCAAACGTGCTCTAGACATGCTTTGGGACAAAGAAGCAAGGAACAAAAGTTGCTTTCTGATAAAGTCTTTCACAAATGCATGTGCAAATCTTTAAATGTACTTCCTTCATGTTATATTGAGACACATCATCATAATCTCATTTTAAGGAAATTAGTAAGGACCTTTAAGGACCATTTAATTCTGGTGTCACACTTTGGGAGGCGGAGCCTAGGAACAAAATGACATCAAAGTTCAGAAATAATAATATATTTTTTTTTTTTAATTGTCCAAGATGGCTGCCACTGTAACGTTACAGTGTTAACTGAGATATTGCTGATGTTTATGGCTTACACTAAGTTATACTACATTCTAAACCATCAGCAAGTCATTTTACATACATTTATAGAAATCTGCTGGATCTAATTTTCTTTGCAGCAGTTTGGTCAATGGGTATTTTTAAAAGTGCGCTGGAAAAATAATTTCCTTACACACCTACTTGCTAACGTTGATCTATGGGTCATCCAAAAAAAAAAAGATTTTTTTTTTAAATGACGTATTTTATTATGAAATATTCTGCTTAATGAAAAATAATTAGAGATGCCTATGATCAGGGGAAAAAGAATAAATAAATAAATAAATAATTTTAGTTTGGATGAAATCAGCCTCTGATAATGTTAGAGGTCAAGAGGGAAAAAAAATAATAATAATTTTAGTAATATTATATAAACTAAATATAAACTAAAGTTATTTAAATTATTTAAATTATATTTAATATAAATATAAAGTTAAATAATTTATTTATTGCCTATGCCTATGATCAAGGAAATATAATGTATAATTATTTACAAATAATTTTAGTAATAATAAAGAAATAAATAAATCATTTTAGTAGTATAATATAAACTAAATATAAACTACAATTATATAAATTATTTAAATTATATGTAATATAAATATATACTAAATTAATAAATTAATAAATAAACTAATAAATTATTTACATTATATTTAATATAAATATAAACTAAAATTATATAAATTATTTACATTATATTTAATATAAATATAAACAAAATTTATTTATTTATTTATTATTACAAATTTTTTTTATAATAATTATAAATGTATTTATTTATTTTTTCAATAAATAAATAATTTTAGTTTATATTTATATTCAATATCACTTAAATAATTTTAATGATTTTAGTTTATATTTAGTTTATATTATATTACTAAAAATATTTATTTATTTATTTATTTTATTATATTTAACATTTTATCAGCGGCTGATTTCATCCAAATTTCCTGGATTTATGGCATGTAAAGAATGCATCGAAAAGTAGAACGCCTACACGCCATGGTTTACCACATAATAACAATAAAGACAACAACTGTCACTTTCCGAAACGCTTTTCTACACACCTTGTAGTTTTTCCCCCTCTTGTGAATAGCACGCATTCTTCCTGCTCCTTGTGCTTTACTGTGTGGGGTTTAGGTGACATATATAGGGCAAGACTGGCTATAAAACACTGAGGCTCATCTCTATAACTTATCTTGACGTCGGGGCAAATTGCTCTCTGCTCCGAAGTGCAATATATTCAGCTCAACAATCCAAGGTAGGGCCGGTTAGACAGACGGATGGGGAACGCTAGGGCCTCTCGCTCTCTCCTGAATTTATACCTGAACCGAAGTACACTGGCCTTTTCTCTGACCCTGGATTTGTACAGGTTTCCTCTGTTTCACCCCAGACATTTCCCAAGTCACGATTTATACGCCGTGTAGTCTCAAACCGCATACTGTACATACCAAATGCTTAAAAATGTTTACTCTGTACTGATGTACATTAACACAACTTTTAAAATGGATGCCTGTATAATGATTTTATACTTATGCTTGTATAGGCTACTGGTAGCCGTGTTCATTAACTTTTTGGTGCATGATGGGACAGATTTCTGTCAGGAATGTTCATTTTCTCGCACATCTTTCACACATTATTTTTTTTTCACATCTGTTTAGGGGCTACAGTTAATCATCCAGCTGTTTTCACTGTACGCTGCAGTTCGTATTTCTTGAACACAAAGTAAGGACAGTTATGTGTACTCTATGTGTATAAGCTAGAATAGTATGCAAATATGCAACTTAAGACCAAACAGAAGTCACAATCGAGCATCTGAATGCAACTTAGTGCAGACTGTAAACAGCTTTCATACAGTATTATACTATTTTAGTGTAACATAATTGCTTTTTTTTTCATCTATAACAGCTTCTGGGTTTTTTCTCTGTCCTGTTATAGATGTTGTTTATTCTTCTGGTACAGACATTTGCCAATACTAACCATTTATATTAAAGGATTACACTTTTTATTCGTTGAACATGGTGGAACAGCAGTCTGTGAAACAAGTTCACTTCTATTAGGACTGTTATAGCAGCTATAAACACTCAGCTATCGTCTCTTGAATGGTAAAAAAGTTAAAATGTTTATAGGTTACCTATAACCTTGGTAAGGTTCAGCTCTGACTGGTCCAAAGCTCTGGACCAGAGACTCATAAACGTTAAACCTCCTTACAGAAAACTTAAGAAATCCCGTTTCCGTTGAGCCTGACATACGGTTCGTATAGAAATGATAACATATAAGCATATTAATATAAACCTGGGATTTGTCTTACAGCCGGAACAAGCATTTACTATCACTATCTTGTAACAACACAGCACTCAGAACTGTGAAAAGAAGATCATTTTTCTTCCTTGACTAAGTAAGGGTGAAACGGTAACTATAAAGCTCTCTTTGTCTGTCCGTACGCAAACCCAGCCAGCCTGAAGGACAGTGCAAAACAGCATCCTGTGATAAATCATCTCACAGTTCATTCGTTCACAGGCTCCGGGCCGCAAACGCAGCGCCCTGCCTGTATGTCTATGTCTAGGTGAAGCTTTTCCAGGGATGAACAGATCAGTCGGATGGATGGATATAGGCTGAGATCATCTTTGGATAGAACAGCACCAACAGCACTCGCGTATCCATCCCCTCGGGACACACTGAGGAGTCTGATTTTTTTATAATTATTTTTTTTTCAATCCTGGAAGGATGGGGGGCTGTGGATACTCGGCTGCGTCCCATAGGAGGATAGGCTGTCCCATTGTGCAGCGATGCACTTCCACTACTCCCCCAGTGCGCTCCCTTCCTCCCTATGGGCCGGCTCTCGGCCGGCTCAAGGCTACGGTGCCACGGGGGAAATATATGGCCGGATATCACTCTCCGTCCAGACAAAACAGAGCACACACACACACACACACACACACACACACACACACACACACAAACTAGGAGTACGGAATTTTGGTATGAAAGATTAGTTCAGGCAGATGCTAGGGTTTTTTTTTAATTCTATAAAATTATATAGTCATGTATATGTTGTCAGTTTGGGACACCAGACTTCACCAGGATTCCTTACGATAAATTATAGGATTAATATATTATCATTTCCATAGTAACAGCTTACACAGAGACTTATATAGTGGATGTCTTATTCAAAAACTCTTGTGGAAGGAGTCTCCAGTGTCAGCGCTTAACTTGTAACAGTCAGAGCTAAAGCCGTAATTATCAGTTTCCAGAGACGATCACGGTCACGGTGTGGAAAACTGTAGAACTGTTTACAGCTACATTAATATAACTAATCATGAGAGCTGACTTGTTTCTTTGGCATTTCACAACATTAAATGTTACTGTAAAAATAAAAGCATGATGTAAATTTCATCAGCAAACTGCTGTGTATGAAGAGGAATAAAAGACTTTGCGACACGCTGTTATAGGAAAACAATCAATTCCGCACATCCTGTTGTAGATTACTTTCCTATTACAGCATCCCTTCTTTTCTTGTAGTCCTTGGTTATTACATGTATTACATTTCTATACAATATACGTCGGATACATGGCTGATGGAGGACTTTGTGTTCTTTTGATATCCTTTATTCACCCCATATATTAATATAATAACTCTATTTAAGGCATTTGGCAGACACCCTTATCCAGAGTGACTTACATTTATCTCATTTGTACAGCTGAGGGTTAAGGGCCTTGCTCAAGGGCCCAACAGTGGCAGCTTTGTGGTGGTGGGGCTTGAACCCCCAACCTTCTATTCAGTAACCCAACACCTTAACCACTGAGCCACTAACACTAACACCCACCTCAATAGACCTATACTTGGCTTTGAGGTGTACTGTAAGCCTGCATATGCAAACGTATTCATTAATACATACATTACTATCGTTATTTCCTCATCACACTGTAGGCTGCAGGATTTATATGCTTTGTGTTACACGTCGTCAGTGTGAGTGAACGATCAAATATGTGGTTAAATATGCAGCACACCCTAGTCACGCCTTTCTGCTCCAAAGCAAACTCGGAGAAAAACATGCACTAATCCACGTGTGGATATTACAGCAATCACTCCTGTGATATCAGGCCACTTTCACGTACCTCTTGATGCTAGGTGCCAGCGGGTTGACAGGGTTCCAGGCCATGCACTCCAACTGGGACGCCATTTGGTATAAATTGTCACTGCTGAGATTCAAACAAGAACAACACCGTGATGGACCAGATCACTTTTTCTTTCTTTTTTTTAAATGGAAACTTTATGTTGTAGCTCAAGAACACTTAGGCTATTCACTTGGCGAATGAAAAAAGGGCATCCTGGGTAACAGCAAATGAATCTCTCAAATGATACATACAACCCACACACACAGGAGGGGGTCATCCAGACCAGCAGGATAATCAGTTAATCAAATGAGACCAAGAAGCTGCCATACATTATTGAAAGGTTGACTGGAGCACCATTAGTTACTCTGCCAGGTACTTAACCAAACACATAGTTTGGATTTATCTTCAGCTCCCCTGACATCACGGCATTGGAAGTGTGTATGCCGGGGTGTGCTGGTACCTGGTACGGTGTAGCTACACAACCGCAGCTTCAGCGTCATTACTGGAATGCAGCCTGCACTGCTTAAGCATTTATTATTAGTTAGTAATATGTCATGAGTGGATAATGTTTTAATATAAACCACCATATGAACACACACCACACACACGGCCTAATTGCAACACTCTTGCTGTCCCTTATCAGTTTTTTTTTTTGCAGAAACGCCTACAGAGGAGCAAGAGTTCATTTCTGTGTGGTTTTCTGAGTACTCTCCATGATGTCTTCATGCCTTACGTACCAAGAATGACCCGTTTTTGGCTCTGGTTTTGATAAGTCGACGTGTTTTTATCCCAACCACCTTGGCTAAAAACGGCAGCTCCAAGCTCAGGCTGTGTAAATACAGAGCTGTTAGTACCAGGCATTCGATTGAAAAAAAAAAAAAACACTGCATACTTCTAACATTTTGATTTGAGGATTCCCAGTTCCCCCTTAACTCCAGCAGATAGGAGTCTGTTTATTACAACATGCCGAGTGGGAACTGGAAGACGCAGCCAGAGCAGAATGGAAGCTCGCCTATCGACACGATTCTGCTGTTTGGAATCGTTATGTTCCCTCACAGCTCCAAAACAACGTCGCAGAAGTATGTCAGGAATTCCGCGCCGCGTTTTTCCGGACCGGTAGTAAGCGGGCGGCCATCTCGGGGCAGCGAAGGGAACTCCTCGGAGAACGGTTATCAGAGGGAAGGAATTCAGGACTGGTTAAAAAGTGGAAGTCAGTGGTAGAAAGGACAGTTTATCTTGGCTTGGTACATTCTGCTATTCAGCACTTGACCTCTGATGAGCTTGAGCTGCTGCCTGTAGGACGGAAACCCAGCCTCCATGTAGCAAAGTGCCATCAATCAAAATCGGCACACGTTGTCTCTTAAAGGCTGGAGACCTTTCTTTTCAGGTCCGTGTTCGAGCAAGAGTGGACGTTCTCATGTAGGTCAGTTTTACAGATATAAAGTAAGGATGTACGTATGAAAGGTCTACTGAATCTGTACACACTAACCATTTTTCTTGAAACTGAACTCCAGAGGATTGAATTCTTTAGGGAGAGTCAATCAGGGTTTATCATTTCTGTACTGTATGATCAGTCCATTGTCTTTATCATCAGCCTCATGTCCATACAGACAGCTCAACGGCATGACGTGCAAAAAGAAATGCATTTATATTTACGGCATTTGGCAGACACCCTTATCCAGAGTGACTTACATTTATCTCATTTTATACAACTGAGCAGTTGAGGGTTAAGGGCCTTGCTCAGGGGCCCAACAGTGGCAGTTTGGTGGTGCTGGGGCTTCAACCCCCAACCTTCTATTCACCAACACCACTGAGCCACCCCTGCAATCACGATTCATGCGTTATGTAACACAACGTTCCAAAATCAGAAAAGACCCCATGTCATACAAGAAATTAATGAATACGAAGCAGGGCTGTGTTTCCTTCTCAAAATGAAAATCTTCTATTATAATATTGGTACATTTCTGCACTTTATGCCCAAATAATGAATGGGTCATACATGTTTTGCTCATTCAGGACATGAGAATAGTGAACTAGTGAACTATAAATAACTTTCTATGCAAATCCATGTTAGCTTTTCTTATTTATGTTGGCTAGGGTGATATGGAATGCAATAGGAGTCTTTATTTAAACTATTATTGATGCTTATTGTCATGGTTACATTCCATCAAGGTTACATAAGACTGATTAGCTGTATAATATAATA
>JANCOA010000001.1:20647063-20657225 GCA_024363135.1 Leptodoras oyakawai | reverse complement strand
TCGCCCCACCCGGGGATCGAACCCGGGTCCTTCTTGCTGTGAGGCGACAGCGCTATCCACTGCGCCACCGTGTCGCCCCCACACCAAGTATATCTGAAATTAATTAGATATTAAACCTGGTTTAATATCTAGTCTAGATCATTATAATTAGATCATCTAAACCTCCTACGTAAAGTTACTAGAGTTCCTCAAAAGTTAAAAATGTTATAACAGCCTGAGCTGCTGCCTGTGTGGAGTTTTACATCTTCTTTCCTTGTTCACATGGGCTTCCTCTGGGTTCTCCGGTTTTTTCCCACCACTCAGGAACATGCACATAAAGGCATAGAGCGGAAACACTATAAATCACCCCATAGGTGTGAATAAGTGTGTGATTGTGTGTCCCTCAGATCTGAGGCACAATCTGGGTTGAATTCTACTGCCTTGTGCAAAGTGCTTCTGCACAGCATGTGTCGAATTAACACCTGTTGGATTATATAAACACTGTAGGTGTTAATTCAACACTTGCCTTTTTTTGTTGTGTCGGAGTGGCTTCAATGAGTGACCAATGAAGATCCCATGGGGGATCTACCAAGTATTAACTGGTATACCAGTTTTTCTGGTACTTCAGTGTATATAAAATATAACCCAATAAAACCCAAATAAGTTGTGTGTGAAAAAGAGTGGAAAGTGTAGAATGTGGCATTTTTTTTTTTTTTATCTAAATCTTATTTGAGATTTAATTTCACAAAAAACAGCAATTTGCCTATAGGTTACCGTGTCATAATATGACTTCCAGCTATGCGTCCTGACAAAGTTTCAGTAAGGGTTTTCTCGTCCTAACCCAAGCTTAACAGTTTTGCTTTATTATTCCCATCTTTGACTGGAACTTGGCCTTGCCGTGCTGTGAGATGCTCTTAAAATAATGTGCAGGTGGTAGTAGATTTGTGAAGAATGGTAGATAAGGCGAAGCCCGAGAATTGTCTGAGATCCACTGAAGTATTTAAAACACTGGCTCACCTTCAAACGTCTAAATAGAGAGAAATTCAGGCGTTTGAGCGGATGTGGGCTGCCGTCCAGCATTACTTAAACAGAGAGTCTTGGAGGTAGTGCAGGCAGAAGGGTATCAGAGTGGTACCACCAGCTGCAGATCTGTTCATTAATGCCCCGTGGTATGCACACAGTGCAAAAGCCTTGAACGTGCGTCAATAAAAACATTCAGCATTTTGCTGTAATTAAAAGGCACAAGGACGCTGGGTATTGCAGTCATCCCTCAGACGCGTGGTTTCGCGCCATTTTATCTGGCACAGCTTCACGACAACTAAAGCACCAGTTATCCATTACTTCTATATATAATCTATATATACTTGTGTTTTTAATGCACTGTGATAGTTTTGGACTCGGTGAAAGCTTCATACACTTGGTTCTACAAATAGCACACAATGGAACACTTAGAGAAATAGAGTCCTTGTATAATAAAAACTGAGACTTCTATATCCTAAGCACACACTATCAATCTTGGGAGATGAAATTTTTCAGTCTCCACTTGAGTTTATGAGGAGGAAAAACTTTCGAGGGCCTGGCCAGGCTCCAGGAGAGAGCAGAAATTATGTTTGGTCAGGACATTTCTTCAAAGATAGTATCTCAGTGTTCGAACGCTGCAGCATCGGTTTAGTAGGAATCAAATACCAGGCCTGTAAATCACTACAAAGTGCTTATCTCCTGCCAGATCCTGAGAGCTGAACTCTACGACTGAGCTGAGCTACATGTCAGACCTGAAAACAGCGGTGGGATCAGAATCTGGAAATAATAAATGCAGAGGACGGGTTGCTTTGATAAAAAAAGGCAAAAAAAAAAGGTTACAGTCTTTAAACTGAGAATATCAGCAACAAGGACAAGAGGTCACAGCAATGTGCGACGTAAGGCTCGATGGTTTTCAGAAGAATGACTCAACTGACAATACCAGCGTCAGGTGAGTGAGCTGGAAGCGTTATCGTGGTACGCCACGCCGCGTCACTGACGTTTCAGCTGTATTCAAGGAGACATTTTGTTCCTCCACGTCATCGTGTTCTTAACACTTGACACCATCTTTAAAGCTCAGCAGTTAAAAGTGCTAATAGAGACATTTTAGTGCTGGGAAGTTTATAAAGGCCTGTCTTGCCAGATCATTTGGCAACAAAACTAACAAGAGTACAGTTACTTGAAAAGTGATGTCTCTGGCGTTGTCTGGGTTCACCGGCTGGTCAACTCACGAGGGGCTTTCCACAAGGAAGACAGAACTGGAGGATATCATTATAAACTACTTTAAAGACCTCAATCAGGAACTGTAGAAACAGCAATATGGCCACATCAGTTTACTGACCGAGAACAGGCTTTAATGGATGTGTGGTTAGCTTCATGTTGATGCAGTACTCAACAGTAACCTGTCAGTCACTCCGATTTCCGATTGAAGATCGGAAGATTTGCGATCTTGTAAAAAAAGATAAAGGCTGCTCGCCGTGTATCGCGTACCGCTGTAGAAAAAAAGCAAAAAGAGCAGAAAGGTTAGATTAAGTTATACTACAGTGTATAATATCACAATATAGCATTCATAGTGATAACATTTTAATGGTTGTTCAGTTCCATGCTGCTGCAGTACTTAACAGTTACACCGACTTCCAACTGGACACCTGAGATTTATTTATACTGCTAATTGCATGAAGCCCATCCCTCCAATCACATTTAATGAGTAAAGCTAAACGATCTGCTTTGTTGTACAAGTGATTAACTGTTCTAATGATATATGTGTACATCTGTTCAGATATATAAAATAACCAACACACCAGGGCCGGCTTTAAACGAGACCTCTTGGCCCTTGAAGCGTCACTATCGCTTTCTTTCAGCCAAGAAGCGTGGTGAGACAGTCAGTGAAAGCGCACTATATAAACACCACTCAGTGACTAGAAAGTGATCCATCAATGTGCACTGCCATTGTAATGCACCTAAGACTGATTAAGTCAAAGGCAGCTAAATCATCCGAATTCCTGCTGTGCCTTGGCCCGGCTTGGTCTCTAGATTAAGATGAAAAGGGCTTGCGCATTCCTTGTGTGATAATTAATGACGTAACTGTAACGGATGATTGTGCGACCACTTAATAGAGATTTACTTTTCATTTCGTCTCATCTGAATAATTCTGTATAAAGCGTATGTTCTACAGAGAAAAAGAAAAAACAAAAAACCTTTTTTGGTGCCTTTTCAGTGAGAGGCAAAAGTCTTTGTACTACTAATGTACAGTATGTCTTTTGGATGAACAGGAAGTTGTAAATTATGTTTAAAAGTTGATCCGAATCGCAAAACCGAAATAAACCGAGTAGGAAACCTCAATCATTTTGTTATCGCTAAAGATGGACAAAATGGAACCACTGGCACCACAAAGCCAGGAATGGAACTGATTTCAATCTGATGACCTCTGACCACATTTTTCTTGCAATCTGACAGGTCATTAAAGGGTGCACTGTTGGTCGTTAATCTGGCAGTACGGGATAAATACACATCCCTGTTTAAAATCTCAGAAGTTGATTTACGCACAAAATTCCACATGCGCGTCTTTATATGGCGACTATGACAACAGAACTTGGTATTTCTACTGAAAAAAAAATCAATAAATAAAAGAGAAACCAACACCGTAGGACGCATATTAGAATTTATATTTAATAAGGGAGATCAGCTCTTGTTATTTGAGGATGGGGGGGGAAAAAAAGCGACGCTCGGACCACATGATGAGCGGCGCACGAGCCGATGGACCAAGAGTTTTAATGCGGCTCTATCAGTTCCACTGAAATCCTGATGGAAGGCACCTGCTCCATGGCAGCAGACACTCAGTGATGAACTCTTCACAAAAAGTCCTATAAAAACAACCCTCACAGCCTCGAGACCTAGAGTTTCACCGTCTAGCATACCGGAGACTTACTCAGACGTGGATCTTTTCGGTGTATATATTACAGAAAAGTGAGACGGCATGAGAAAATACGACAAGGAGAGGAAATTAGCAGCGTCCCTATCGACCGGACGACGGAGGAAGCGCCGTTTTGGTGTGAATATACGAAGATATTCGTTTTCAATTAAGTTGTGAAGGACGCGTTCCTATTAACCGCCCATTACCAGAACGGTTAAAGGCAATTATTTTGGAGCCCGAACAAAAATGTGCTTTTTTTTAAAACGCTAGACGATAAAGATGAAAAAGTGAGAGAGGGATATGGTTCAATAAAACAATTGCCATGTTCTCTTCATAACAGAGACGCGGTTAAAGGGTAGCTGGGTCAGATTAATGGTGCGTGTCATTGGGGCCTTGTGTAGTGGCCTCAATATCTATCTCATTCCCTCTGACTAACACACACACACACACACACACACACACACATCACAAAACTCTCAAAAACAATGTTGATAAAGACAACAGCGAGTTTCGCTCATGAGTAATGGCTGACTAAGAGAGCTCAAACCCTGATACTCAGCTGCTTTCCAGAATTTTTGCAGTGTAAGATAAAAAAAATGACATTCCTTACAAATAAACAATTAAGGTACACATGGAAATAAAAAAAGACACATTTGAATAATAGATCATTAAGAAGCATAAAGTTATCTAAGCCATGAAGACACTTCTCTTCAGAAAATCTTATCCTTATCCAAAAAAATCAAGCAACACTATCTTTTCCCCTGTAATCGAACAGGCCACCTAGTCTTCATTATCTGAGTCAGTATCCAAGTGCTTTACTTTTAAAACAGCAAGACCCTGACCATCTCTCTGACCCTGTAAAAGTTAGTAACTAAATACATTTGTTGCTTAATGGATCTCAACGTGTCATCTCGGCTCGGTGATTTAGGGAAAGCCGAGAACGCCGAGAGAGAGTGCGCTGAGGTGGAGGCTGGGCTCGGAGTGGAAATCAGGGGCACGGCAGTTTTACAAGATCCCCTGGAGTGCACAAGAGCTCTCCATCATCCAAACCGGGGCGTCCTGCTGCGCGAGACTTACGGCCTGACGCGTCGAAGGGGACGTGGATAATGCGGGACAGCACGGCGGGTTAAGACGGGGCTCTACTTTTCAGTAACAGCTGAAAAGGTTCATCCTTTATGGAGCGCACTGTGCTGCTCACAGATATATAGATGTACGTGGGAGTAACGTGTACTCATGTGATCGCTCCTAACCTCTGCAGAATTAGAAACGTATGGCGCTCCTATGGTGGTCCTTGGGGAACATAATTCAATCAAAAGCATTGAACGCTGTTCGTGCGTCTAGGTGGACGGACGTGCAGGGCGAAGATATGATGAATGAACGGGTACAAGTGTGAGACGGAGAGACAGAGAAAGAATGATAGAGAAAGAGAAAGAATCAGAACCACAGGTTGGGGCTAATTTAGGGCCATATAAATGATGTGGATGGTGAACTTTAAACTGTAGTGACCTTTGACAGTACTGGCCAGGCAGGGATTATCTTCTTGTCTCTCACTGAGAGGTAAGATGAGAAGGCTAAAGCGGAGGTGATTCACAGCACAAGAGTGTCCTCCTCCATGTAGAAAGATGGAGTGAGGAGGGGTCTTTGAGCAAGAAAAAAAAAACACATAAGGTAGTTAACAATTGCTTAGTATCTAAAGAAATTGTTTGGGCGTTTTCTATGCACACCCTGCTCACAATTCTCAACAAATGCTGAATGAAAATTCTTAAATCTTACCCAGCGTTAACATTCTTAACATCTATATAAAATCAGTCATAAGTCTCTTTAATGAAGACCTCAACAGGAACCTAATCAGCATCTCTGCTAACACAGCCTGTGCAGCCCTCTGCTCCCTTGTCGCAGCGAGCGTTAGTGAGTGTTATTCTAGTGTTAAATGAACGCTCAGGGTCCAGTGGAGCCCATAGGGGCCAGGCTAATTTGCTGTGGCAGTCAGGACATAGTGATGGAATGCGAATGTCAGCAAGCTCTTTATTTACACTCTATATAAAACCGACTAGTAATTAACACCGGGGTCCCTCCCGCGCTCAAGTGTAATTGACTGTTTCAAAGGACCGCCACTTCATATTCCAGATTGTGTATTAAAATTACGCTTTCCATATTGCCTACTCCCTTTAAGGATAAGGGTCAGCACTGCTGGCACACACACTCAAAGCACATCAGATTTCTTTATGAGGACATTAACATTTTGACATATTAATAATGAGTAAGTGTATTAAGCCAGACCTGAGAGGGACCTTGTGCCATCCACATTTTCTTTCTGCAGTGTGGTTTTATTTCTTCTAAGGAGAATGATTTTTGTTAAGCCCTTTAAACTGCTTTAATTTTAAAAACGAAACGTGATTTATCAAACAATAAAACACAATGAAATGCATGCATGCTTCAGTTCGGTAGAATATATACAGTATATGAAAAACAAACAAACACACACACTTTCATAAATCCCAAATAAACCTGAAACAACATCAAACACAAATATAACAATCGCTAGATTTTAGTTTCACAGATTTTTAGGTGGATTTTAACATCTGCTCATTAACATCTGCTGATGGTTCTACAACATAAACTCTCGACTTGAAGAGCAGCGGCGCCGCATGTTGTCATCTGTATCGCCCTAACACGTGTCCATATGTTCTAAACAACCTCCTTATAGAGAACATAAACTTAATAAGAGAATCATTTGCATTTGCTCATTTGGGTTAATGTGCATTAATTGATTTCTGTTACTCAATTGTTTTAATTAACCCAAGTTATAGTTGGCGGGCAGTTTGTGTTTGGCAAATTAAATGTCAGGGGAGTAATTAGTTTTAATTGGCGTTAAAACTCTAATTAGCATGTTTTATGTGGACCAGCTTACCTTAATTATCAGTTAGGTAAAGCGTAGAGCAAGGATTAAACTGTATTCGAGTTCCTTCTGGGCCGTGTTTCACATAAACAGATTGAGATGTCATATATCTAACAAAAATGCATCCTATAGTTCAGTTTGACAAAACCAGGCACGCACTATAAGCTCGAAAACAATGCTGGTGTTAATATAATAAGCATCACGCATTTAATCCAAGGCTTTTAAAGCTCAAAATCATCTACCCTACGTCTTTTTTGTGGTCTGAGACCTTCAGAAGAGAGGAACTGTTCGATCTTGGCGATCTGGGCTCTGATGTCAGACTTCTGATGCTCCTCTTTCTCAAGAGGCGTGGGCGTTTTGTCCTCACACACGATCCGAGACACTTTTCCCAAGCTGTGTCGTCTGGGAGGGGGAGTAACGGTGCAGTCCTGTCTCAGCCCATTACCCACAGAGCACGCCGCTTGGCTGCCTGGCTGAGCTGAACCAAACAAGATGGGAATTCTGGACTCCTGTATAAAGAAGATGCATGAAAACATGTAAAAGTGTAATAAATTTTTAAAAAAAAGTGTCGTTTTTCATTTTAAATTCGAACACGTTATTTTGTGAAGATGATGTCCTGAGTTGCACTATAGCTATACCTCCTGAGTTCTACTACTTATTTCCTGCTATCTCATAATGACTGCTGACATCAGCAAGCCCTGATAAACCTGGCAAAATCCCACCCTTTGTAATACCAGGGATAAAAAGCATTTAGGTCATCCTCTGTAGACAGTATAGCACCTGGCTCTAATAAAGTATGAGACAATAAGTAGTAAGAGATCATTCAGCAGCAAATTTATAGTACAAACATAAACACTAATAATATACACTTGAATGACCTTCTAAGGTAAAACGTAAACCATAAAGCCTGTAGTAAAAGTTCAAGCAAAGAAAAAAAAAAGCGGCTTAAGAAAGTCATATATTTCAATCGTGTATAACCAAATATAAAAACACACGGCGTGATCTTAAGAGAAGCTGTCTTAAGTTCGGTGAACAAGATATAGATGAATTTTCTAAAAATGTTAGTTACAGACAGATTAGATTTCATCATGAGCTCTCTGGTTTGCTCCACGTAGCCTCTCAGCTTCCTTTCAGGCTTGCTACTGATTTATAAGCTATGACTTTTCCCTTTTCTTTTCGATCAATCAAACGTTCTCAGTGAGAAAAATGCGACCGTTTTACCAAGCGAAAAGATTTTTTTTTTATATACGCTATTTGCCTTGTGAGTCACCCTGGCCTTCTCTTTTGACTGTGAAATGCACCTTTTCAGCAGAGATTTCAGAAAACGTCTCTTTCATCGCATTCCACTCGCTGCACTGATCGGGTTTCCGGTTACGACGCATTTCTGGGACGCTCGCCTTCTCGAGAGGTCTACCTAATGTGACGGGAAGCACGTTACTATTCACGTATCCATAGATTAGCTAAATGATTTTTAATTAAACTACCTACTACAACCTACCTACCTAGTGTGGACTTTGGAAAAACTGGGCTACACAATGATCTCAGAAGGTCCTGGAAGCCAGACGCCGGCACAGGTTTGCGCTCAGAAACGAACGCTCTTGACGCGCTTTGTCGGTCCTTCAATCGTGCGTCCGGTGTTTCTTTCAAAGCCACATCAAACTCGACAGACGATCCGTATCTTCTGCTTTCATGGCTGTAACCTGGTTCTACGCCAGTGGTTTGCTTTTCGGCATTATTTGGCTGTTCGTTCAGTGTTGTATCGGCGAAGACAGAACTTTCCTGGGAGTTTGAGATCTGGGGATCTGGAGATGCTTCTGCATTTTGCTCGTTGCTCTGAGCAGATAAAGTAGAAGCACAGATATCGTCTGTTTTATTTCCATCTTGAGCCGTGATACACAGAGTGCTTTGAGAGGATGATTTGAAAGCAGAAACGGCATTCAACTCCGTTTCTGGGATAGATTTCGCCTGAGTGACCTCGATGTGGGTGTTTCTATCTTCCAAGATGCCCTGTTGATCAGGACTTCCTTGTAGTTCGCTAAAGGGTGTGTCAGGAATTGAGTCCTGAGGAACGATTCGCTGCTGTGGACTTGAACAGGCTACAACTATCTGTCTGTAATTCGTCGTACTCTTGTTATGTGCAAGTGTTGGTTCTGTATCCTGTTCCACAAAAATGTCTGGTTCGTCTATATGAGGTTTACTATCGTTACTGTTACTGCTTGGTGAGGCAGTTGGAGCCTTGTTTATCTCAGGTGCTGCAGTGCGAGGCTCTACTCCTTTCAAGTCAGTGTCTTGAGATGTCTCGGATGTGTGTTTATCTGGTGTCTGGCGCTCTCGTGTTTCACAGACACACAGACTCTTCTCCTCTGGCGTAACCCAGGGTTCAGACATCACTGGGTCACTGGCCACACCATAAACAGACCTGGTTTGGGGTTCTGATATCTTCGTGAGACAGCTTTCTGTATAACTTTGCACCGCATCTGAAGGGTGACCATTATCAAACGTGCCGAGCCCTGGTGCGCTTTCACTGACACCGGCTTCTTGTTTGACAGCCGGTGATTTGTCTATCTGCTGATTTGTCACATGGGTTCCACTGCCTCTCTCACTTGTCTCTGACTGATCTGGAGCCAAAGCGTCAAGCGCCAGGGTTGTTCGATCCGTCTGTGAACGAGCATTAACCTCATCGTTTTCTCTGCCTATTGCCGCTTCTTGACACTCGGCAGTCCTTTCATCTATGCGAGGAAATTAAATTCATGCATCATTACGGATTGAAAAATAAGAAGTACAGGTAAGCTTTCTTGATAAAGATATTCTGTCAACCCAGGAACCCTGACTCCCCCCGCATCACATCATTCTGTGCAAAAATATTAGTTTTAACGGTGCCCGGCTTGGCTGGAGAACAGAAGCCTGCATTCCTCTCACCTGGAATGTCTTCATCTTCTTTGCAATGTCTCATTTGCTCACAGTTATTCCGAGGACTGGCTTGACGGCTTGCTCTATCTAAATCTCTATCCTTGTCCAGATCCGTATCGCAGTTTAGGCTGGTAGGAGAATTCGTTTGGATGTCAAAGTCGTCCTTTAAGCCAGTCTGAAATAAAACAGCCAGTCCATATTATACTTCTATTCCAAATACATTAAGAATAGGCATAATCAATAACAGGAAGCTGAGTTACTGTTAATTATAATCCAGCAGTAGCATGCCCTGAAGTGCTTTATTCCTCTTACACCACAGTAATTGAACAGCAAATCCATTTTCTTTTACATTCATTTTCTTATTCATTTTCAGGGTCACGGGAGAGCCGGTGCCTAACCGGCAGCATAGGGCGCAAGGCAGGAACAACCCTAGACAGGGCGCC